>CM076582.1:1313174089-1313450166 GCA_034641835.2 Pinus albicaulis
TCAAATGGGTAAAACGAAACCCCTCAACTAGTAGCATGAAGTTGTAACGACACTATTGAAACCTGAGGTGGCTGAAAGAAAACGTCCGAACAATTTAAGAGATGAACTGGTTCAACAGTGTTGGGTTACTCCTCACCAAAGCAAAACGTAACAAAGTTAAAATGTTAAGGAAAGCGCTGAGGAAAATAAATATGTGTTATACAATTTACAAACAGTGGGAGGGTCTCATTGGAAATTTCGTGAGTAAATCAAAACATACAAATGAGAAAGAAATGCGTTCAACCACACACCGAGACCAACAATAAACTTTGTATTCATAACTACGATTTGAGAAATTGTATCGGAGGAGACAGAGCATATTCAATATTGGGTAAAATCTAAAGTCACACAAGTGTGAGAAGAACGCAGAGAGGCTACACCCTTATCACAAGGGAGGTTCCTTTGAAATACTTGAGAAGAGAGAAATAGGAAAATCTACACTAATATTTCATTTCAAGTCACGATGATAGCAAAGAAGAATATGAAAATCTGTTAGGCAATTGAACAGGAGTAACAGAACCCAATTATGCCATATAAAACGCAAAGATTCACCTCCATAATAACCCATGTTCAATTTAGAATAGTAGAGTGACAAAAATAATTAACCAAAATAATACAGATTTCCAGAACCAGAAATAGCTACAATGGTGAGAAAAATGATTTACCTAAGCAATAAAAATGTGACTGACGTGGGATGGTGCGGTGTTCCTCTTAGCTTTTCTCTGGATGAGAAAGAAGGGAGATGTAGTAAGCCATCCCAACGAAAATCAAAACTGGAAGTTCAAATGAAGCTTGAAACCTGAAAGGTCAACTAATATACACCACGAATAAACCCTAAATTGCAAAAATATCCACACCGTCCACGCATTATAAGATAGGAGGAGGAACACTCGCATCAATGACATGGAGTTCAGAAAATCAAATTGGAGTTCACATCAACAGTTGTAGAAAATCCCGAGGGGAAAATTCCAATCTACACATTAAATCATTGGTACAACATCACATGGTGGTACCTGTCTCATAACAACTACCCATCAAGTGCCATGAAACACCTTCATACACTGAGAATTAAAGGAATGTAAAAGTTGATGTTAAATTAGCATTGAACTTCTCAAGCGCCAATAACAAATTAATGGTGTGCCATTATGTTGATAGGACCAATATCAAACTCACATGTAACGTTTTAATTGCTCAAAAGGGATAGTATTGACCTAACGAATATAGTAATGAACTACTCATTCAGTAGGTTAATTTCAAACAAGCGTTAGGACGATAAATTTCAAAATTATGAGAAAAAACCAATGTAACATAATAAATGTGGAAAAATATTAAAATAAATTGGAAGAAGTACTATATAGTTATATATTATATAGGTATAGTGATTAACCTATTTGATACTATATAGTCTTCTTTAATATATGAGTTCAATGTGAATAATAAATAAATGAACAATGATGTAGGAACAAGTAATGATATGTAAGGGGGTGTATTGATATAATAATTGAGGAGGTCTCATATATATATGTACACTATAAGAAGTTCTTGTAAAGAAGAGTAACGAGATAAATCTATAAATTTATAATAGATGTGTCAAAGCCTTAGTAAGGTGAAATCATCCAATTGATTCAGTTCTAAGTGGGTTAAGACCAAAGTTAAGATTTAAATAAATTCACAAAATATATCTTTGGAAGAATAGTTCCAGTAGGAAACTATGATGGCAATAAATTATACAAGTGTATTAACTGTTAGTTAATAATGAAACACTAGAGCATATCAATGACATAGTTAAGAATGTAAGTCATATCTCGTCAACAATGTGACGAAAAAAATAAAATTTGTGAAGTGAGAGGCATTACAATTCATGGATATCAATTTCCTGTTTACTTTCTTTTCAATGTTTATTTGAACTATTGAACAATATAACATCATATGAAAATTAGATTCAATATGTAAACAACATTAATGAAAACATAAAATCAATACAAAAACCAACACATCTGGACACCAAATATAAGTGGAAACCAATAAAGAGAAAACCCACAACTTTATTCTTGTTGTGATGCAAAGGAAAGCTCCTACTTCCTTTATTAGATTAGCTTTTGGAGGCTCTAACCTCCCTGCTATTTTGCAAACAAAAACTTGCTAGGAATCTCCTACTCCCTCTTTTACATTAATTTTATGCAAGATTCTACTTAGTGAAGGCTCGTATCTCAATTTATTTATGCAAGCTACTAATTTCTAGGAAGCCCCTACTCCCTCTTCAACAGGTTCCAATCTTCTCTTTTTCAGCCTACTAATTGGAAGGAGACTACAATCCCTTGATACATACAAGATTATAATTATTCGTTTACCTATTATTTTTCTCTATAATGAACTATGTTTTTTATCTCTTTATAGATTCTTAGATCTAGCTCCTTCTCCTTTTTTCTCCATTGCATATTCTCCTCTTCATATTTCTCTTTCTTCAAGCTAACTCACAAACTATGTCTCACAACAATTCAATCAACTCTTTCACCTTATTATCCTTCAAAAAGCATGTATTTTTATAAACACGACTTGTTTACTATTAGAATTCCATGCAGGACTATGAAGTGAAAATATTTCCTCTTTGCATTCCATATATTCGTTTCCAAATTATTTTATCTTTTGAATATTAGATAAAAATGAAACTCCAAAGAATATTAAAATATTTACATCAAAAAATATAATTATGTCCTAAACCATCGATAGACCAATGTCAAACAAAATGCTAGGTAATGTAACTACATTTGACCTCTCCAACATATACCTTTTTCTGCTCAACAATACTTCAACAACCTCTGCAACATACATCAACTACTGCAACAACACTCCTTGCTACTCAGCAATACATCAACAACCTTAACATCAAGACATCACAATATCATAATATCTCCACTTAGGAAATTACACCTCTAAGCATTACAATTACTTAGAACATTAGATAGGAGTATTGACAATAATACCATCAACAAGGAAACCTTCAACGAACATAGCTTTAGTACCCCTTTCCCTCAATGAAAACTTCACCAACAAAGGTTAATCTCTCCTCTTCTTCTCCTTCCTATTTAGATTTTTAAAAGCCCAAACAATGATAGCAAGATGTCCTCAACATATTGTGCCCATCATTCTTTAGCCTCATATAGGGGGTACCATTTTACCAAAAATATTGTAAAAATATATGCATGTTTCCAACAAACAATAGGCTCAACTCGTAAAAAGTGGATTATTTGATGACCCCTTCTTTTCTCGAGAGAAGAATGGTATTTTCTAGCTTTTTTCGTCGATCATTGATTTTTTTTTTCTCTAAAATATTGATTCCAATACACTTTAACTACATGTTTAGCAACAATTTTGCTTTCTTACTACAAAATTCGTATATTGATTAAAGAAAATAAAAATTAAATTAAATTATACGCAAACATATATCTATATATTAATTGTTAAAAAATTTTAATAATTATTTCTTATTTATATTATAGTAGTGAAATTTATAAATTTAAGATTTCTAATCAAAATTTCAATAAAATAACTAAATGATAAAAAAAAACCAATTCTTACTTTGAAAGGAGAGAAAAGTTAAAATTTTTCTAATTTGAATAAAATATTAAAAAAAAAATGCCTCCAAAGAATCAAAATCACCAAGAGAGGACACAAAACCACAGGAGCCCTCATAATTATACACAAACAAATATTTTTATTATATAATTTTAATACTTATATATATTTTATTAATTGTTATAACTTTCTAATAATTAAGTTTTATTTATACTATATTTACTTTATTTTATATCTATCTTGAATTTTATAAAATTAAATATTATATCTAATTATTTTGAAATTAAATGGTATACAGCTTTATGAAATATTTAATAAATAAAAATACATCATTTTGAAAATCAACATGTAATTCATGGTTGAAAATATAAAAATGATAATTTTATCAACCAAAAATAAAATAAAATAAACACTAATTTTTTATTATCTAAAAAATACAAAATAGATTTATTTTTTAATAAACACATTAAACTTTAAATTTGATAGTTATATCAGTGAAATCTACAAATTTAATTTTATTAATCAAAATTTCAATAAAATAGATGAAGATAAAAAAGAAGCCAACTCTCATGAAACGATAATGGTAGAAAATAAAAAAGATTTTTAATTTGAATAAAGTTGAAAAATGGTCCATTTAAATCTTTAAATTAAAATCACTAAAATCATATTTAGTCTGGTTGATTGGATTTTACTTTGTTTACAAAGTAAGATTCATTAAAAAAAAAAACCGTACTCAACAAATTGTGCTAGTGTAGCTTCACATATTAAATTTATACTCTTCAATAAAACCAAATAAGCTCTCTCGGTCGGAAGGATACACCAAAGCAAATTGTCACAGAGGTAGATGTTAATCACTGTGAGCCATCCACATAACGCGTTTGCGTACAGAACTTGCTTTGGGTGAAAAGGATTTGAACGATTCATATTGCTATGGGTGAAAAGTATTTTGACGGAATCATATGACATATGATGCTTTTTCAAATGACATTTAATGGGCTGCCCCTACAGATTTTATGAACTGCCGACCGTGAATATCTTGTCAACGCTCAAATGGTTGCTACGACTTAGTATTTTGAAGTTGGTTCCACGACTTATACTCGGAGATAAATTCAACACCTCTCGACATTGTTTTCAGTCTCGTGGAAAACAGCACTATTACTTAATATAGGTCAATCCAAGAAACTTCGAGAACCCCTTTTGATGGAGATATTCAGGAACAGAACGCGAATTAGTGATGGGTGTAAATATGACACGATGAGCATTATACTGAGAAAGAATAACATAATGTTGAATTAAGCTTCACGCGATACGACAAAGCGACATCGCAGAGGAATTTTGAAATCCTCTATAGCAGTCATCAGTTAAATTTGATTAGTTCAGGGCGGCCACAGTAGATATGGCAGTTGAAAATGTATGAACAAATTGCAGGTCTTCTAATCTAGTACGTCTTTCTCCCCCCTCATTATAAGAAGACAAACTCGCAGTTGATATTTTCATAGGAAATCGCCCATATTGATGCTCGAGCTCAGTTTTCATCAGGGAAACCAAGATCTGCAACAAATATTGGACTTGCCCTGATATTTGATTATCATTTGTGTAATATCAAAATTTTCTGCATAGAGTTTCTTGCAAATTCTGGTTGTTGGCAATTATTCTTTGGAAAATTAACAAGAGAGACAAACTGAAACAACATGGGACTTCCGATTACTAATGATGGCGAGAAAACCACGACGAATGTTGCGAGTTACTCTTTTTCGTGTGTATCTAATCTTGCAAAAATGCTGCCCACGGGTGTTCTTTTCATGTTTCAGATTCTGTCGAATCTTATCTCCCAAAATGGCGATTGTGGAAAGGGCAATAAGATTTTGGTGGGAGTTTGTCTGGGTATTCTTGGAATTGTATGCTTCCTTCTCTCATTCTCCGACTCCTTCAAAGACAGTAATGGCAAAGTCCACTACGGGATCGCCACCACAAGTGGGATGATAACAGTTTGCTGTGGCAAGAATAAAGCTAAGCCTTCAAACCAAACAGATTATAAGCTTGAATTGAAGGATTTTCTGGGAGCGGTTGTAGCGGTCGTGGTATGTGCTGTGGTTTCCCTCACAGACAAAAACGTGGTTCAGTGTCTGTATCCGTCGGCCCAAAGCAGAATAAATAAGTGGGTTCAAGGGCTCCCTGTTGTAGTGAGTGTTGTATCCAGTGCGGTGTGCGTTCTATGCCCATCTAAAAGGCAAGGGATCAGTCATCCCGTGACAACAAAATGACCTAATATTCGAGACTCTGGTCGAGGTCTGGCTGGCTGCTCCATTTTCATTGTGTAAGTAGGTTGCATATTTTTTTTGAAAAGTACACACAATTTTATTTTCAAACTCTATGTAGATCCTTTGTACATGTTATAAGATTTTACTTAATTTCTTATTTAATTTATTTTTATTTTTAAAGTGTGAATTATATCTACTGAAGTACGTTCGGTGACGTTATTTGCAGTTTTTATTTACTTTTCTATTTTGTTTATTCTCAATGTCTGAATTATACTGATTACAACGTCAAGATATATTTCTTATACGAAAAAATTAATAGTTTTTCGGATAAATTTTTTTATACATATATTATTTATTAAGGCATTTATATAAATTAAATTATTTAATTAGATTTATTTTGTGTGGTTAGAAAAAGTTATTGATATTCTCGATCGAGTTAGGCTCAATTTTTGATATGAAATATCTATTGCCAAAATAAATAAAGTAGTAATAAATAAAGTAGCAATTGTAGAAGATGTTACAAAGGAAATGTCGTTAAAGAATAAATTTGAGAACAATTGTGATATAAAAAAATCATTGAAGATACAAAATAGCAAACAAAATGTCATTCAAATCTAAATAATAAAAATAAATCACTTACATTATGTCAAATTGTGAGATTCTATAAACTTTCCAACATAGATTGTCTTTTAATCTTTAAATATGGTATTTTATAGTGTACAATGAATGTTGTTTTGGATTTTAATGGTTAGAAAATTGTAATCATAATTCTATAAATTTGTCCCAAGAATATTCTATTAATTGTAATTATAATTTTATAAATTTATTATATAAATATTTCATTCATTATTATAGAGTAATATGACATGTTTGGTATTTTGGAAAGTGAAAAACATTTATATATATAGTGATTGATGTACATTTTTTCTAATTTTATTATAAAAGTCAATGACCCAATATGGAAATTAAGATTCCAATCATATGATTTTATTTTTGTTTCATATTTTTACTGATTTTGAGAGTCATACTTTACATAGAAGAAATATAATGATAAATTCCAACCATTCAAGTAAGCAAATACTTCTAACAGAAGTGTTTCCACTGTAAATATAGATATGGATGTTGAACCAATGAAATCATGGTCTTCTAGTTAATAATCATTGGTCTTTTAGTCAATAATCGTTAAGGATAGATATATTTTCTATCTCTACAGTGCATTCTTTCCCAACTACAATTTATGATACTCCTATCATGTCAACGATGCAATTCCTAAAACCTCCTCTTTAACTAACATCCAAAATTATACTTACACCATTTTTCAATATCTAGTGATACTTTCATTGTAAGAAGAAAAAATAAGAGTTTAATGCTACTCCTGCGTCATTGCCATAACTTCTATTGCAATTGCTAACTATCAACAATATAAGAAATAATAAATATCAACTCCATAATAAGTCAAATATAACTCCAATTAACATAATTTCCCTAAAATTAATCCATTATAGTCTAATTATTACCTCAGAGAAAATCTCCCAAGAGGATTTATTAGGGTTGGTTATTTGCAACATCCCTTGAGGTTAACGCTTTTACATATTTTATCTGAGCACCATGTAGGTTGAGAACCATGTCGATCGACGAGTACTAATATTGGAATCTTCAATTATATAGCATGCGTTCATATGATAGTTTAGACAAGACACATAAATAAAATTAACGTTTTGTCTTTCTAAAATGACCACTCACAAAAATAATTAGGTTTTTTTTTTTAAAGAGTTGTGAGTCATCGACAAATATTAAAAATAAAATTCTCGTTAGAGGAATTATGTTTATCATAGCTATATAAATAAATCAAAATAATCTTTTTCATTAAATTAGAAAATTAATTTTAATTTTGAATTTACAGAAAAATAGAAATTTTAACATTTTCAGTTAAAATTTCAAAAAATATGTAAAAAATACGGATTCGTTCTAAAAAGAAACACACTATATATATTTAAAAAAAATCAACCTTCCATATAGAGAGACACATTGTATTTATTAAAAAAAAAAAAATTGATCATGTTTATCCACTAAAACATATATATTTTTTTTCATTGATCTATGAATTAGAAAATAGAGGCGTATTATATCTAGAGTAGATGTTAAGTTATTGAAACAAATCTCATTGTGTCTACTTACGGAAGTAGTTTGTTGACTTATTTAATCCAAATGAAGTATTTCTCTTATTCAACAAACCTCTGATTCAATGAACAAACTCATAATAATTTTTAATTTATTTAATCTCAGTGATATTGTTTTTAGTAAAGTCTATTTATTATTATTTAAAAAATTGATCACAACTTAAATTAATCAAATAACCTTTGATTCAATGAATAAACTAGTAATCATTTTCTAATCTATTTAATCTGACTCGTATTGTTAATTTAGTGAAATCTATTATTTAAAAAGTTGATAAGAACATAAATTAATCAAATAATGGTACATATAAATACATATAATGTTGTCTCGAGATAGGTTGACAATCTTCGACACACAATCACTTCGTTGAGAGAATATCTCAACACACACCAATATAGGGAATACCTAGATCTAAAAAACTCCTAGACAATAGGAACAAACTCCTTTGCATAGAAAGAATCAGAATTAATACAAGTAGGAGTTATATTTCCCAAGTTCCCCCCTTAATGACCACTTTTCTTAATCTCAATCAGCAAGATCTACATCTAGTCCAATTTGGAAATTACACGTTGTACCTTGTTCATGTAGACATCATCAAATTGTCGACGTCCATATAAAGGAACAACCATCCATAGTAATACATGGGTACCTAACCACTGTAACCACTGGTCTAATAAGAAGTCCTTCACATATAAGGTTCATCCAAATTCTTAATGAACTTTCTTTGACTTGCTCCTTTGCACTGATATTATTCCATCTCACAATTCTCCCTCTTAATCAAAGACTCAATTCTTAAATTACATATCAAGCTTAGATATGAAGACATATGCCACCCTCGTAGTTACCCAGTGGTTGACTACACAACATGATGTAACTAGGGAACACATAAAAAATTGGTATGCATGCCTCTCTCTATCTTACAACCATATGCCCTTTTAATATAATCCAATCTTAAGAAGATACTGGGTACATAAAATATTTTAAGGATCACAACAGATCATGACAAAGAAATATATGACATGTATATTTTCTATATATACAATGTGTGAGTCATATTTTATCACAATCAGGAGTGTATTCTAGAAGCTCAAATAAATTTGGTTGTCCATCATCCTTTAATATCTTATGTTGCTTCAACCACACTCTTTTGATGCCATATTCAGTATCATGTCTTCTCGTAATTAATAATTTCTACAACTTTTCCTATTTTTGGAATGCCCAATACCAACAAAGACTCAAAATAGTGACAATAGTTGGTGAGAATAATTGTTACTCCATTACCAAACCATAGATGGTAAACTCTTTTATTACATCCACATGTATTTCAATGACATGACTATTTTTAACTATACCAAATTACTAAATCAAAAACATAATAATGATTATTAAACATCAAAATCTCTCTTTGCCTCAATCAGGCACAATCATGGGCCACTAGAGTCATTGGTTACCAGAGTAGAATCAAACATTTTAACTCTCGTACATTGCTTCACATATCTAGTGCCACACCACATGTCCTCATCTTCACACATTGGAATATCGACACAAAAAGATAGTTGCACACCCAAAGATCAAACATGTCATTGAACTGGATGTGCACATATGAAAGTCAATACAGCCTCCAAAGGTCACAACACACATTCCACCGATATGACAGTAAACAAAAAATTCAACTACAGGAACCTAAGTGAAACTCTAGCAGAAAATAAATATTCTAAGCAAGAGAATGACCCAATTCATCCCTATCTAAAAGAATATAATCCCACAACAAAAATCTTGATCAACAAGGAAATTCAATTTGTAGGTGACACACGATATCCAAGGAATGCATAAGAAATTCATCTTGGTTAATTACTTGGCTTCTAGAAATGAATGAAAAAAAAATCTCCACAGGATCAAGATGATTCAACCTCCTAATATAGATTCACTATTTTCCCCCAAGAAGATAAGATCTCTGCCCAAAAATTTTAATAGATTCAGCCCTCAGTTGTACAATATAATTTAGGCTTTTAATAGTGGACTTGGCATATATAAAAAATTTCCTCCTTCAGATGGATAACCTAATACTAGAGAGTGAATTTGGTCCTCCCAAAATGAATGTCTACAGAATGAAGCGTTGCTCGATAGATGTAGCTAGTTGGGGAAACGAATCATTTAACACCCTGATCACACTTGTAATGTTCAATGCATACCATGTGCTGCACAATATGGGATAGCAACGAAATTAAAATCATCTTCAATATTTCGATTTCCTCCCAAACATATCAATCATAGATCTGACATTTTAAAAAATGGGTAGTGTCGTCTCGCCACACACTTAGTCAACAGAGTTTCTTCACTCATGTAACATACCACAAACAACATAATGGACCCCGTGGGTTCGAATCATGTGTGACATGATGCCATCATTTTCCTCAAAGTCGGCGTAAACCAACAAAGTCATATGACGTCAGATGGACATCACGTGTAACTCTAAAATTGTTATGAATTCAAAATAGAGATGTGAAAACAATACAACATTAATTCCAAAGAGCACAACACTGGATACCACAACAAGTGGAAGATCTGTGTGCCATGGGGAATTTTTGGCACCATTTCATCACATCACTATTGGAATTTTACTCCTAACCACCGCCATGAATAACAGTGGCGCAGCCCACAATTTCATCAATTTTTCACAGCAGAGAAGGACAACAGTAGATCCAAAGAACTGAAGGCGTTTTCACACAATCCACGTAAAACACCAAACTGAGTACTGCAGGCCATCCTCTACATTTATTTCGCCAACCACTGCATTGACTTACCTTTTTGCCCATAGGTGCAGCCTGCAACTTTTATGATTTACCTGTAAGCCTTTACGTTGTTAAGTTTAATCACCACCAATGTGATCTGGCAGGACCTACCAACCTTTACCACATTTGCAAACCACCGCAACCCTTTGTTATTCCACCTTTCCTTATCCTTCCGCCTTGCCGCACTTCCGAACGTTTAAGTGCCCACATCCCGCAATTCACAAATATTAAGTCTTAACCTCAAGCCTTACCGCACGTTATGTTATTCTACCACCAATGTGATATTGCTGGGACTCACAATCCTCACCGCACTTCGCAAGTTATAAGCCTTACCTTTTAAAGCTACCCACCAAGCGCATGTCGCAAATCTTAAGTTTTAACTTCCACCACCTGGAAGATAAGTTATTTGTGATGCGATGCGACAAGTGCATTTCAAAAATCACAAGCTTTTGTGTTTATCGTGAACTGCCCGCAGGCTATGTTGTGTTGGGTGCGGTGCGATAATTGCCACGTCACTATCGCAAATCGTTGCCCACAAAGTTTAAGGGATTGTGCTGAGAGTTAAAAGTTAAAGTTTTCAATATGTGTAGATGTGATGTGGACTAGAAACACATTATATAAAATTTGAAGTCTGCTAGTTTGTGTGTTTGAAAGTGTTTTCGTGTGTTTTTGTGTATAAGAAAAATACGACCTGCATGTTGATTAAATGTAGAAATGGGTCTTTTGACAGCCCAAGGATGAATGTTTGTTGAACGTCTATTCAATATTGAATTATAATTAAGTATAATTATGTTTTTACAGGCTTCGGCCATTTTGATATAAGAAATGTAATTTCAATTATTTTTAGAGGTGATGGAATGGAAAAGAAGTTTGATCCTCTCTTGTGTTTTTACACTGTCTGTGTATGAATGTTTAATTTTACACATTATTTTTGAAGTCTCTGTGTTGTGGGGGAAACATATTTCCTCTGTCTATTTGTATTCAAAAATTCCAACATGGTATCAGAGCAGGTCTAAGCTCTCAGTAAAAGAACAAGCTCTCTTTACTGTAGAAGCTATAAGATTGGTTTGAGAAGCGAATTTCTCTAGCAATGAGAAAGCTTCTGCTTTACACAGTCAAGAAGATTGTTTTTTTAACATAGTTAGAGTGGTAGCAGCAGGCACAAGCCTGAAAAATCCCCAACTACCACAGTTTAATGGGAAGAATTATGATTATCAGGTCATTATAATGAGAGCCCTGTTTTCTTCACAAGATATATAGGAGCTGGTGGAACAAGGTTTCCAAGAACCAGCAAATGCAGCAGTAGTGTTGGCTACTTTAACAATAGCAGAAAGAGACTTGTGGGGATATAATAAGAAGAAGGACTCCAAAGCCCTCTTCTATCTCTTTCAGACAGTACATGAGAGTATTTTCCCAAGGATTTTAATAGCAACAAAGTCTAATGAGGTGTGGGATATTTTAAAAATAGTCTATCAAGGCATGGAGAAGGTGAAGACAACAAAGCTACAAATGTTGAGGACAGACTTTGAAACTCTCTATATGAAAGAGTATAATAACATAGACTCATTATTCACACATGTGATTGGGTTGGTTACCCAAATAAGGTATCATGGAGAGACACCTGAGGAAAAAATAATAGTGGAGAAAATATTGAGAAGTCTACCCTCAAGATTTGATGCCATAGTAGTGGGAATACAAGAGACAAAGGATCTCTCACAATATTCAGTGGGTGAGCTTCATGCATCCATGATGTCTTATGAACATAGACTGAACAGAACAACAAAATCGTCATTGGAGCATGCATTCAAGACACGTATGTCTTTTTTTCGAGGTAGAGGTCAAGGAAGATCAAACTACTGAGGAAGAGGAAGAAGCCCACAGCGAGGTGGAAGAAACAACTCTGCAAGAACAAGTGGAAGGGGAAGCAACCTAAATCAAAGCGAAGGCTCAAGAAAAATTCAAGCACAAGGACAAAGGTATGACAAATCCCAAGTCCAATGTCATTATTGTGAAAAGTATGAGCATTATGCCAATGTATGTAGAAAGAAAAAAATGACATTAGTAATAGGAAAAATGTTAATTTTGTAAAAAAAAGTCAAAACCAAAGTAATGTGGTTCTAAATGTAATGTAGTAGAAGAAAAACATGAAGATTTATGGTTAGACTCAGGTTGTAGAAACCACATGACTAGAAACATAGAAATGTTTTCCAATATGGATGAAAATGTGAAGTCTAATGTGACAACGGGGACTGAAAGCAAAGCCTATGTCATGGGAAAAGGAAGAGTATCAATACTCACAAGGGAGAGAAGAAATTTGTTCCAGATTTCTATTATGTACTTGGCCTGAAATGTAACCTTCTGAGCATTGGATAGCTCGTGAACAGGTACTACAATGTATTTTTTAATAATAATTTGTGTACTATCATAGTCATACCTCCAAGTAAGAGGGTCATTACAGAAGTGCACTTGAAAAAGAATAGGATTTTTCCTCTCAAGCACAGAATAGACTTCAAGGAAGGAGGTGTGGTAGTAGCAATCACACAAGAGGTATTTCAAGGAGAAGTGAAAGACGAAAATTGGTTAAGGCATTCGATATTTGGACATCTCAATTTTGGAGTTTTGAACCTCTTGCATAGAAAAGGAATAGTAAATGGATTACCACTCACTGAGAAACTACAAAGCCTCTGTGAAGGCTGCATATTGGGTGAAAAAAACAGAGAAGCATTCTTAACAGGGAAGAGTATATGGGAATAGGCACCCTTAGAGATTGTCCAGTCAGATTTGTGTGGACCAATGAAAACACCATCTTTAGTTGACATCCATTATGTTTTGACATTCATAGATTATTACACTAGAAATACATGGGTGTATTTCTTGAAAGAGAAGAGTGAAGTGTTTGAACAATTCTACCACTTCAAAGCACTTGTTTAGAAGCAGAGTGGGCACTACATAAAAGTGCTAAGAACTGAGAGAGGTGGAGAATACATCTCCAAATATTTCATATTTTTTTGTAGGGGGAATGGCATACACAAGAATTTTACCACAAGATATACACCACATCAAAACGGTGTTGCAGAAAGGAAGAATAGGATCATCATAGACATGGTCAGAAGTATACTGAAGGCAAAGCATTTGCCAAATGAGTATTGGGCTAAAGCTGTCAATTATGTTCCCAACCAAAGTTGTTATGAATAGAGTTTTGGAAGAAGCATGGAGTGGAAAAAAGTAGTTTGTCACTCACACGAAAGCATTTGTATGTGTGGCATATGCACATGTCCCAGATTAGTTAAGGAAGAAGTTGGAAAGCAAGGGGGAGAAGTGTATATTTTTTGGATAAAGTGATGAGTCCAAGGCCTACAAACTCTATAATCCATCAACCAAGAAAGTTATACTCATCATAGATTTAAAAAGAAGCTTGGGATGGAAGCTTAGAGAAAACAATGAATGTGAAGACATGTGTGTCTCACGAAGAACAATAGGAATGCACTACAGAAAATGATTCCTCCATGGTGGCTCCTCCTCCACCTAAACAAGCTCAGTAGAGCACATTGACAAGAATGAAATACAAAAACCTTGAGAAACCAAGAAAGTCCTTCTCCAAGTACACCATAGGGATCAGAAACTCCCTCTAGTTCAAGTGGGACTCCAAGCACACCAGGAAGACCAAAATTCAGAAATTTGAGTGAAATTTATGAGCAAGAAGATGATAATAAGAATGGTATGAATTGTTTATTTGCTTTTTTTTGTTATGTTAATGAACTAATTCATTTTGAAGATGCAATAAAAGAAGAAAAATGGATTTAAGCAATGAAGGAAGAGATTGGTGTGATAGAAAAGAATGACACATCGGAGTTAGTGGACCTCCCAAAAGGTAAAGAAGTCATTCGAATAAAATTGGTCTATAAGACCAAGAGCAATGCTGAAGGGAAAATAGAAACACATAAAGCAAGACTTGTTGTCAAAGGCTATAAGCAGTAAAAAGGAAGATATTATGAAGAAACCTTTGCACCAGTGGCAAGGATGGAAACAGTGTCGAAAGTGTTATCCATTGCAGCACAACAAAAGTGTAAAGTCGACCAAATGGATGTGAAGTCAGCATTTCTGAATGGAGTGTTGAAAGAGGAGGTATATGTTGAACAACCTCCAAGCTATGAGATTGAAGGGCAAGAGCATAAAGTGTGCAAGTTGAATAAAGCTCTTTATGGGCTGAAGCAAGCACCAAGAGCTTGGTATAAAAAAATTGATGCTTACTTGATAGAAAATGGGTTTGAAAAATGTGATTGTGAACCCACACTCTACATTAAAGAAAATGATGGTAAGATCCTTATTGTTGTTTTATATGTAAATAATTTAATATTCACACGCAATGAATTTTCTCTCATTGATGACTTTAAAGAAGTCATGAAAAGTGAATTTGAAATGACTAATTTGGGTTTATTGAGATACTTCTTGGGCATAGAAGTAAAGAAAAATGAAAAGGGAATTTTTATTTCCCAAGAAAAATATGTTGCAGAAATTTTGAAGAGGTTTAACCTACAGAACATCAAATCAGGAGTAACTCCAAATGTCATGCGGTTGATGTTAAGCAAGGAATATTGCAGTAAGAATGTTAATCCAACATTGTATAAGAGAATAGTTGGCAGCCTTGTGTATTTGACTCCAACTAGGCCTGATATTATGTATGTTGTAAGTTTAATTTCTAGATTCATGGAGACACTAAAAGAGACACATTGGCAAGAAGCCAAGAGAATTTTAAGATATGTAAATGGAACGAAGGAGTATGGTGTTCTATACTCCTCAAATGATAATTTTAAATTGATTGGTTACACTAACATTGATTGGGTCGGAAGTGTAGATGATAGAAAGAACACATCTTGGTATGTGTTTCATTTGGGATCAGAGCCATTTCACAAGCTTCCAAGAAGCAACCAATAGTTGCTTTATCAAGAACCGAAGCAGAGTATGTAGATTCAGCAACAACAGTAGCCTGTCAAGTTTTTTGGGATGCTGAAAGAGTTGTGTCATGAGGAAGACAAAGGAACCAAAATTTATTGTGATAATAACTTAGCAATAGCATTGTCAAAAATTCTATTTTCCACAAGATAAAAAAGCACATTGATGCAAAATATCATTTTATAAGAGAAATGGTCAAAATTGGTGAGATTGTATTGCAACATTGTAGGACAGAGGAACATTTTTCTGATATCCTCACAATGCCATTAGCACAAAATAATTTTGAGTATCTTAGAAAATGTCTGGGAATGACTGATGGCGGTAGTTGTGATTTAGGGGGAGTGTTGGAATTTTACTCCCAACCACCACCATGAATAATAGTGGCGCAACCCACAATTTCATCAATTTTTTACAACAGAGAAGGACAACAGTAGATCCAAAGAACTGGAGGCATTTTCACGCAATCCATGCAAAACAAAAAATCAAGTACCATAGGCCATCCTCTTTATTTATTTCTTCAACCACCGCATTGAATTACCTTTTTTCCTGCAGGAACAAGCCACAAATTTTATGTTTTGTAAGCCTTTCTATTGCTAAGTTAAATCCCCGCTAATGTGATATCGTGGGACCCACCAACCTTTACCGCATTTGTAAACCATTGCAACCCTTTATGATTCTGCATGTCCTTACCCTTCAGCCTTACCTCACTTGCCAACGTTTAAGTACCCACAGCCCGCACTTCGCAAATTTTAAGTCTTAACCTCAAGCCTTACTGCATGTTATGTTATTCTACCATCGATGTGATATCAGTGGGACCCACCATCCTCACCGGACTTCATAAGTTATAAGCCTTACATTTTAAAGTTGCTTGCAGAGCACACGTCGCAAATTTTATTTTTTACCTTTCGTCGCCCGTAAGATAATTTATTTACGATGCAATGCGACAAGCACATTTCACACATCGCAAGGTTTTGTGTTTACCATGAACTTTCCATAGGCTATTTTATGTTGGGTGCAATGCGATAAGTTCCACGTCAATATCGCACATCGCAACTCGTAAATTTTAAAGGATAGTGCCGAGAGTTTAAAGTTAAAGTCACTGATTAGCGCGAATGCGATGTAGACCAGAATTGGTTTGCATAAAATTTGAAGTCCACCAGTTTGTGTGTTTGAATGTGTTTTCCCGTGTTTTTTGTATAAGCAGAATACGACCTGTGTGTCAATTAAATGTAAAAATGGGTCTTGTGAAAACCCAAGGACAAATGTTTGTTGAATGTTTCTTCAACATTGAATTAGCATTAAGTAGAATTAGGTTTTGGCAGGCTTCAACCATTTTTATATAAGAAATTTAATTTCAATTATTTTGAGAGTGTGATGGAATGGAAAAGAATTTTGTTCCTCTCTTGTGTTTTTACGCTACCTGTGTATGACCATTTTATTTTCCACATTATTTTTGAAGTCTTTGTGTTATGGGGGAAACACATTTCCTTTGTATGTTTTTATTCAGAAATTCTCACAATCAAAGATCAACTTAGATCACCCACGTAATGATTTCTCCAACGCTGACACCCAACCTCACCAATCAATAAGACATGGAGGTGCTCAAACCTGCAACTTAATGCACCATTTGTAAGCGACAAAAATAGATTTCTTTTCGGGAGTGATAGCAATTATTATATGCACCTTACACAAATATCAGTTGAGGTATGTGCCTCCTACACACAAGAGGCATAATACTTCCTTGTGAGTTCCAAAAAAAGCTCTCAAAATACAAAAAAACACTCAACACAATCCACAAGTCACTACGGTTTTGTTTCTCTGTAGAAACCCTAGTACTCTCTGTTACCCTGCCAAGCACTAATGACGCCAGTTCTTCTAAGCAGAGCATCTCTGCACACAAGTATGGAGGCGGCAACCGGGGGAGGCAGTCAGCCTCCCCCTGGAAATGAAGAAGAAATCGCAGGAATACCCAATCCAGGCCAGCCCGATTCTGACAAAAGCAGGAGACTGATGCGACTCAAAAGTCGACCTCTGGAAAACAAACGGATACGCTGCAGGCCACTTCGTCCACATACAAACCCATAGCTCCAGACAGACCCAAAATAGACCTACCAAGTCATCAAATAAACACCAGAATTTAGTACATGAGGGATCATGCCCTCATTGGAAAATTTATTGGTTTTTGGCCGACAGAGAAAGCGTTACAAGGATGGATCGCGTCCAAGTGGAAGCCCAAGGGACATGTTACTCTGCAGCTGGGTCCGAAAGGCTTCTTCACAGCTATTTTTAACTGCATCGAGGACAGAAATAATGTCATGGATGGTGGTCCATATTTCTTCAACTCGGCAAGGTTATATCTCAGGAACTGGGTCGAAAGATTCAACTCAGATAAAGAAAATTTTAACTGGGCACCTGTATGGATTCGTTTATACTCGTTGCCACTTGAATATTGGGACAAGGATTCCCTTCAGGAGATTGGAAAAGGGTTAGGAGAGTCCATAAAGATAGCAAAAGACACCAAGCTATGAAGGTACACCACCTATGTAAGAATATGTGTTTATATGCATTTGGACAAAGCCCTACCAGACGCGGTAAGTTTATTTCATGATGATTATGAATGGATTCAACCTCTTGATTATGAACATGTTCCATTCCACTGCAGAAGGTGCCATGCCCATGGACATCTCTTCAGAGATTGTCCTCTAATTTCTCAAGCCCGAAAACAAGAGGCTGAAGACAACTCAGAAGCAGATGGGTTCACTACAGTTCCTTCTCGAAGAAGACATAATAAGAAATCCTCTTCTTCTAGGAAAAAACCTAGCACTCATGCTAATACCCCTTCATCCAGTAATAGCTTTGGAATTTTGGCTCATACTGACCCTAAGGATGATTCTACCCCATCCTCCCTCAATCCCTCCTCCCCCTCCTCTACTCCCTCGAATCAGCCCAACCCTAAAATCTCTGAGCCCTCTCAATCTGAACCACAATCCACAATTCTCTTTGATACTGTCGCCTCTTCGAATAAAAAGCAGGTAACTTGGAACCCTACCCTCATGGATCTGGATGGGCATTCCTCCAATCCTAGCAAGGAAAGTAAAGAAATTCCAGAAAGCACCCAGATTATACTCATGGAAGAAGATTCCGAAGGCTTCGAACTAGGGGAAATGGATCTCTTGGGCCTGGAAGATGTGTGCAGAAGAAAATAATTTGATAAGATCAACCCTCGACAAATTGAATCACTCGAGGGAGCCCTCTCTAAAGTCCAACATCAAAGAAAGTTGGGTATTTAGCCCAGCAGTCATTGGGATAGTTTGAAAGTGATAAAGGAAACCAAGAAGCAAGGCCGAAAGACAGATTGGAAGCGCACTATCGCTCTGGGGGAGATTCTGGTGGATTCAGGGCAATACCCCAAGTTAACTAGGTTCTTTAAACCACTTGCAGATAGTTCCCCATGAAGCTGGTCTCATGGAATGTTAGAGGGTTTACTAGCCCGGGGAAGTACAGGATGATTAAGAACATGATCCAAAAAGAGAAGCCTCAAATTCTCTTTCTACAGGAAACCAAATGCAACAGTGAAATGCTAGGCTCAATCTTATCAAAAGCTTGGCCCAGCTGTAGCTCAGTAGCAGTGGATGCCTCAGGATTCTCAGGAGGTCTTGCAATAGATTGGGATATTCAATCTATAATGTTAAAAAACTTCCATGCAGGGCACAACCTTATTCAAGCCACCTTCCATCCTATTGGAACCAACATTCACGGGCATCTTTCCAATTTCCATTTCCCGCAGGACCAGGCTAGCAAGATAGCGCTCTTAAACACTTTGGAGAAACTTAATTCGAGTAGATCCCATCCCCTATGGATCATTGGAGGGGACTTCAACATGATCACCAAAATGGAGGAAAAAACTAGAGGAAGACCAAGACTGGTGTTGAAAATGCAACAATATGATGGAGCTTAGTGAAAATAAGTCACCTTCACTAAGTGGGCCCGCAGGCTATTTTTGGCACAAAGTCTATTTTTAGACTATGTATATTTTTAGACATATGGATCATGGTCTATGAGTTGCAGGATGCTATTTATGGATGATTGGTCGAGTTGGTAAAAATAGATGGACCTCTATTTTTATACATTGGGCGGTTTCTATTTTTAGACTGCTGGGCTAAAAATAGAACAGTCAAATATTATTAACCCTTAATAATATTTAGACTATAAACATTATCTTATCCTCTTGGAGCACTTCAGTTTGATGCTTGGATGTGGCACATGCAGCTGACAGAAGGAAATACGCTTTTCCTAAGGGTTAGTTGAGCTATTGCATGGTCGACTTCAGTTAGAACTCATGTGGCAGAGTTTGGTGGAGTTGATGAGACAGTTGGTGGAGTTGTGTTCGGTTTAACTTAGTTGAACTAGTTGTATTTAGTCTAACTGATAAATACACTAGTGATGAGTGGTGTGAATTAATTATTAATTAATTCACTAATTATTAACTCACAAATCAACTAAAGAACACATCAGTTAACTGCAATGCATGGACAGTTCAATGGAGACCAGTGTTAGAGGTGGGTGAAAGGGTGAGTCTACTATCAGTTGTGACTATAGCTGTGCATGAGATTTGCACACACATTGATTGAGATTGCCAATGAGGATTGCGTAGTACAAGCCAGTGGGATTTGAACTTGGATCTCATCATTATTCATCTTGGATTGCGCAGTAGAGGCAGGCAGACTTGTGGAGGAGATTTGAACCCGTGACTTGTTCATCTTCTGTGCTAGTTTGTGTGTAGCATGTGAGATAGTGCTGAGAGCTGTGAGAGCTTTGTGCTATGTATTGTTACATGTTCTCTATCATTATAATATACAGATAGTTGGGGGTTTTCAGCTGTATGCTTTCCCCATTACATACTGTGTTATATGTGTGCTTGATTATGTTTTAATGTGCACATGCGACTGCTTCTATTTCCGCATATTGATGATCAATTGTAGAAGAGGTTATGTATTATGCATGAAGCTTAAATAGTGTATAATCAGGATAATCTCGGTGAATAATTCAGCTATTATTCAAATTTCTACATGGTATCAGAGCGAGATTGATCATCGGATCTATTACAGTGATTACAATTATTTCGGTAGACAAAGTCTGTAACGGGCCAGGTAGCCTCTGGATCCATCCTTTCTTTGAAAGGTGATATATCCAGTAAATGCCCCTACATTCGATCTATGTGCTAGAAATAATATGTTCTCACAGATCGGAAGCGGTTGAGTTTTGAGCTGGTGGAATTTGAATTTGCAGCAGTTTTCTTGGTGTCAAAGTCATAATGTCTTTCAACGGATTGTGACTGGAATATTCCCTTGAGGGTAGTTCAAATTATGTTGCATGGAAGGATAGAATGGAGGTGGTATTAGATGATAACGGGCTGAAGGAGTTCATAGAGGCTGAGGTCCCAAAGCCTACTGATGTTGCTCAAGTTGAGGCTTGGCAAAAGAAGATGGAAAAATGTCGAAGGATTCTGTTGGAGGGCGTGAAGGATCACATTGTATCCAGCATGCATGGAAAAGCTTCTCCATACTTGATGTGGAAAGCGTTGATAGATTTATTCCAAAGCAAGAGCGACCAGAGGAAGTTGGCGCTCAAGGATAAACTCAGACACATAAAGATGGAGAAAGGCGACAATATGCCCAAGTACCTCACGAAGTTCATCCAATGCAGGGATGAGCTGGGAAGTGTGGGGGTGACTGTAGATGATGAGGAATTGGTGAGCTTGGCTCTCCTTGGTCTTCCGAAGAGTTGGCATGCCTATCAGGATTTTGTCAATGGTCGGGAGAAATTTCCAGGATGGGAGCGACTTTGGTCGGATCTTGTGCAAGAGGAGATAAGGCGGAGTACCAGGGACGGATCTTCATCAAAGGCATATGATGAAGAAAATTGTGCTTTGGCTGCCAAAGCAAAGAAGGGGAAGAGAAAGAAAGCTTCTCATTCCGGTGCGAAAGGCAAGAAGCAGGACATGTCCAAGGTGAAGTGCTTTCACTGTCACCAGCACGGACATTATGCCACAAATTGTCCGCAAAAGAAGAAAAATAAGCATGCTGCTGGATCTGCAGCGGGAGAGGCCTTAGCCTCGCAGTTTGAGCTGGATTTTTCGCTGATCGCATGCTTGGTCTCAAGTGTGATGGGATCAGTATGGTTCTTGGACAGTGGTGCGTCTTTTCACATGACCGGAGATCGAGATCTGTTTTCAGATCTGGATGAGAAAGATCTTGGAGTGCACATCGAGATGGGCGATGATGGTAGATACAGTGCGACCGGTATCGGTACCATTTCCTTTGAGAGGGAGTTTGGTAAACCCTTCGTATTGAAGGAAGTGATGCATGTTCCAGGATTGAAGAAGAATCTGATCTCTGTGGCGATGTTAGAAGACAAGGGATATGATGTTGTCTTTAGCGAGGGAAAGGCTTTCCTGCGCAGTAAGGCAACTGGTGAGACCCGGAGGATAGGGGTTCGAGTTAAGAACCTTTATCAATTGCAGGTAGATGGCTGTGCAGCAATGGCAGGCAAGGCAGAAGGAGTGGTGAGCCGAGATGATGGCGAGTTGTGGCACCGGAGATTGGGCCACCTTCACCATGGAGCTTTGAAGATACTGCAGCAGATTTCTACTGGGCTTCCTAAGGGTACTCTTGCGCAGTCAGATCAGTGCAAGGGATGTACCTTGGGAAAATTTGTGAAAGCCACCTTTCACGAGAAGGATAGTTGCACCACGACGATCCTTGAGAGAATTCACACAGACGTGTGTGGACCTTTCTCAGTAGCTTCGACAGCAAAGCACAAGTACTATGTGATCTTTGTTGATGATTTCTCTCGGAAGTGCTGGATCTTCTTCATGCAGAAGAAGAGTGAGACATACTCAAAGTTCTGTGAGTTCAAGGTGCTAGTTGAGAAGGAATCGGGGAAGCATGTGAAGGCTCTTAGGAGCGACAATGGTGGTGAATTCATCTCTGCTGAATTCAAGGACTTTTGCAGCGCAGAAGGAATTCGGAGAGAGCTCATAGCACCTCATAACCCACAGCAGAACGGGGTTGCTGAGCGGAAGAACAGAACGATCGTGGGTGCTGCACGGGCGATGTTGCATGATCAGGGCCTACCCATTCACTTGTGGGCGGAGGCATGCAATACTGCAGTATATGTGCAGAACCGTTTTCCTCACAAGATACTTGGCATGAGTACACCCGAGGAGGCGTTTTCTGGTAAGAAGCCTGATATTTCCCATTTGAGGATTTTTGGTTCACCTGTTTACATTCATGTGACGAAGGATTCCAGGAAGAAGCTGGAGCCGACCGCAGAGGTTGGGATATTTGTGGGGTACACTGATATGCCCCACAACTATTGTGTGTATTTTCCAGACAGTCGCAAGACTGTTGTGCGACGGGATATCAAATTTCAGGAGGAGAAAGCCATGCAGTGTTTGCTTGAGAGGGAGCCACACTTGCATGCAGATGAGGAGCTATTAGTTCCTAAGGATGAGCTTCTGGATGTGGATCAGCCACAAGAGGAAGTTCATGGAGTGGAAGAGACCACTCATGCAGCGCCAACCATCAGAGGGCGCAAGCGCACTACAGAAGCTGAGCGACTGGCTCAAGATGCAGAGAAGGTTGTAGGACCACCTACAGCACAACGCAGACAGAGACAGTCACCAGAATGGTACACTGGATACATGGCTCTTGTGAGAAAATGTGTCGTGACAAAGCCATCCTCTTTCGAGGAAGCTATGGAGGACCCCGCATGGGTAGATGCCATGGTGGAAGAGTATGATTCGATTGTCAGAAACAGTGCATGGGAGATTGTCCCAAGGCCGGAGGGGAAATCAATGGTGGGTTCGAGATGGATCTACAAAGTGAAGCAGGCAGCTGACGGGAGTGTGGAGAAGCACAAGGAAATATTTGTTGCCCGAGGCTTTTCACAGATTGAGGGGATCGATTATGAGGATACCTTTGCACCTGTCGCAAGGTATTCTTCCATACGGACAATTCTTGCTCTCTCAGCGCAGATGGGGTGGCACATTCATCAGATGGATGTGAAGACTGCGTTCCTCAACGGAGTCATTGAGGAGGAGGTGTACATAGAGCAGCCCGAAGGTTTCGAGATCTTCAACAGCGAGTCGCATGTGTGCAGGCTCAAGAGAGCGTTGTATGGATTGAAACAAGCACCTCATGTCGGGTACACATGGATAGACAAGAGCCATCGGGACTTGGATTCTCCAAGAGTGAGGCGTAATCCCAACCCGTACTCGCATTGTGGTGGAGCGGAAGTTGCTGATCATTGTACTCTATGTAGATGATCTGATTTTGACGGGTGATGAGTTGTTGATACTTTCATGCAAGGAGGATCTTGCTAAAGAGTTTGAGATGAAGGACTTGGGCCTCCTTCATTATTTCTCGGGATTGGAAATTTGGCAGTCACAGTTGATGGACTCAAGCTGCTTTCTCGTGCAAGTATGCTCCTGAGATTCTGGAGAGGTTCAAAATGCATGGCTGCAAGCCTTTTGACACTCCTCTTCCTGGTGGTTGGAGGAAGGAGGATGCTACTTCAGCGGAGGTAGTGGATGCCACTGTCTATCGACAGTTGGTGGGGTCGCTTATGTATCCGGTCAATACACGACCCGATATATGCTATGTTGTTAACCAGCTTTCGCAAGCTATGGTTAAGCCTACCAAGCTCTTCTGGAAGGCAGGCAAGCATGTATTGCGTTATCTTAGAGGCACATCGGGATATGGCTTGTGGTATAGACAGGAGGATGAGGTGAAGCTATGTGGCTTCACGGATGCAGATTGGGCAGGGAGCCCAACGGACAGA
Organism: Pinus albicaulis; assembly: GCA_034641835.2. Taxonomy (NCBI): domain Eukaryota; kingdom Viridiplantae; phylum Streptophyta; class Pinopsida; order Pinales; family Pinaceae; genus Pinus; species Pinus albicaulis. Next base: position 1,313,198,733 of record CM076582.1, read on the forward strand.
AAGAGCACATCTGGAGGGATCTTCAGTATCAGGTCGACAACAGTTTCTTGGTACAACAGGAAGCAGAGATCCGTGGCACTCAGTTCAGCAGAGGCCGAGTATATGGCAGCAAGCTTGGATGCATGCGAGGCTATATGGATGAGGAAGATCCTGGTCGGGTTGTTCGGGTCACACTTGGAGCCTACTGTGATTTATTGTGATAACCAGAGTTGCATTAAACTCTCGGCTAATCCAGTATTTCATGATAGATCCAAACACATCGACATCAAAATTAAATGTTATCGGTAGATCAGGTGCATGAGAATCATGTTACTTACACATTCTGCCGAGGATCAGGATGCTGATATCTCGACGAAGGCGCTCACCAGGATCAAATTCGAATACCACAGAGGCAGGATAGGGGTTGCAGATAATCCATATCTTGTTGAGAGGGAGTGTTGAAAATGCAACAAGATGATGGAGCTTAGTGAAAAGAAGTCGCCTTCACTAAGTGGGCCCGCATGCTATTTTTGGCGCAAAGTCTATTTTTAGACTATGTCTATTTTTAGACATATGGATCATGGTCTATGAGTTGCAGGATGCTATTTATGGATGATTGGTCGAGTTGGTAAAAATAGATGGACCTCTATTTTTAGACATTGGGTGGAATCTATTTTTAGACTGCCAGTCTAAAAATAGATCAGTCGAATATTATTAGCTCTTAATAATATTTGGACTATAAACATTATCTTATCCTCTTGGAGCACTTCAGTTTGATGCTTGGATGTGGCACATGCAGCTGACAGAAGGAAATACGCTTTTCCTAAGGTTTATTTGAGCTATTGCATGGTTGAATTCAGTTAGAACTCATGTGGCAGAGTTTGGTGGAGTTGATGAGACAGTTGGTGGAGTTGTGTTCGGTTTAACTTAGTTGAACTAGTTGTATTTAGTCTAACTGATAAATACACTGGTGATGAGTGGTGTGAATTAATTATTAATTAATTCACTAATTATTAACTCATAAATCAACTAAAGAACACATCAGTTAACTGCAATGCATGGACAGTTCAGTGGAGACCAGTGTTAGAGGTGGGTGAAAAGGTGAGTCTACTATCAGTTGTGACTATAGCTGTGCATGAGATTTGCACACACATTGATTGAGATTGCCAATGAGGATTGCGCAGTTGGAGCTAGTGGGATTCGAACTTGGATCTCATCATTATTCATCTTGGATTGCGCAGTAGAGGCAGGCAGACTTGTGGAGGAGATTTGAACCTGTGACTTGTTCATCTTCGGTGCTAGTTTGTGTGTAGCATGTGAGATAGTGCTGAGAGCTGTGAGAGCTTTGTGCTATGTATTGTTACATGTTCTCTATCATTATAATATACAGATAGTTGGGGGTTTTCAGCTGTAAGCTTTCCCCATTACATACTGTGTTATATGTGTGCTTGATTATGTTCTAATGTGCGCATGCGACTGCTTCTATTTTCCGCAAATTGATGATCAATTGTAGAAGAGGTTATGTATTATGCATGAAGCTTAAATAGTGTGTAATCAGGATAATCTAGGTGAATAATTAAGCTATTATTCAAATTTCCACAACTGGATCCGGAGTGCTCCTTCTTCAAAAATTTCATTAACAACAGTTGGCTCATCGATATTCCTTTCTCCAATGGCATTTTCACCTGGAACAATAGAAGAACAGGGAGTCAATAGATAGCCTAGAAATTAGACAGATTCCTCATCTCAGACAACGCCATTCATGTGGGCGGGGACATTACAGGCTCAATTCTTCCCCTTGCTGGCTCAGATCACTGGCCTATTATGCTCCAATGGCAAAATATAGGATCCCATCCAAAGCGTCCTTTCAAATTTGAAGCTTTCTAGCTGTCTCATCCGTCCTTCAAAGAAATGGTATACACTGCATGCAGGAGTTTTATCCCACCAAAAGGTTCAAAGATGTTCCAGTTTCAACAAAATCTCAAGTTCCTCAAAAGTCATATCAAAAATTGGAATCAGACAGTCTTTGAGAATATTTTTCAGGAGAAGAAGATCCTTGAGAAAAAGATGGATGAGGTGCAACAGGAAATCATCAATAAAGGAAGATGAGAGACTCTTGCTTCCAAGTAGCAAGACCTACAAAAGCAGTTGGAGGCAAGATACAAACAAGAGGAAATACTCTGGAGGCAAAAATCAAGAATTCGCTGGCTAAAGGAGGGAGAACGAAACACCAAATTCTTTCACAGCTCAACTATTCAAAGAAGAATGCAAAATCGAATCAGTCACATTACCAATCAATAGGGGGAACGACTGGAAAAGCATGAAGATATGGAACAGGAACTCTTGGAATACTTTAAAGGCATCCAACAGGAACCACAGGTCAACAGACAACAGGCTATAGATCAAATCAAGCAATTGATTCCTAATTTGATCACGGCTGAGCATAATCAAATGCTTCTACGCCCGGTCTCTCTCCAAGAGGTGGATTGAGCTATGGCGCAGTTCAAAGATGGTAAAGCTCCAGGCCCGGATGGATTTACCTCTAATTTTTTTCATTATTTATGGGATCTTATCAAACATGAAGTCTGGCAGCTCGTTCAGGAATCACACACCATGCATTGGCTCCTACCTTCCCTCAATGCTACCTTCATTGCGTTGATACCTAAGGAGGAGAAATCAAGTAAACCGGAAAAGTTCAGGCCTATAGCCTTTTGTAACGCGATCTACAAAGTCATTTCCAAGGTCATTGCAAATAGGCTTAAGCTGCTACTTCCGCTTCTCATCTCACCAGAGCAGAATGGATATGTAGAAGGTCGACAAATATTGGATGGTATAATTTTAACTCATGAGATAATCCACTCCCTAAAATTCTGCAAGAAGCCAGGTATGCTCCTCAAGATAGATCTCTCCAAAGCATTTGGCAAGCTGAATTGGAATTACATTCAACAAATTCTAAGTGCTTTTGGTTTTGATCAAATGTGGATAAGATGGATTATGAGCCTTATCACGTATACTTTCTTCTCTCTCCTTGTTAACGAGATTCCCTCACCCCCCTTCTTTCCTTCCAGAGGTATCAGACAGGGTGATCCTCTCTCCCCCTTCCTCTTTGTTCTTATGGCAAAGGGCCTCGACAAACTTATTCAAAATGGTGTTCGTAATCATCACTTGCGAGGCATCTCTCTCCATGGAGCCCCTGTTACCACCCACCAACAATTTGTGGACGATAATATGCTCTTTCGTCACCCCTCTATTCAAGAGGCCTGCTCATTCAAAGCTATTCTTAATCTTTTCTCCAAATCTTCTGGTTTATCCATTAATGACTCCAATTCTCAAATTTTCTTCTTCAATACCCCCCCCTTAACTCAAGCCAATATTGCTCACATTCTTGGTTTCTCTGTTGCTTCTCTCCCTAACAAATACCTTGGAGCTCCTCTTTTCGACTCTGCCATCAAGCATTCTTCTTGGAACCTTCTCCTTGAAAAGTTGGAATCTCGGTTATCCTCTTGGAGAGCTCTCAACATGGTAAGTAGACTCACTCTTATCAAAGCGGTGCTGCAATCTATGCCCCTTTATATTTTTTCTATTATTGTTGCCCCTAAATGGGTTCACAAAAAGATTCGTTCTCTACAAAGCAATTTCCTTTGGGGGTCCTCAGGTCGTAATCGAAAATGGGCTTTGGTCAATTGGAACACTGTTTTCACTCCCAAGGAGGCAGGGGGTCTTGGCCTCAGGAACCCCATGCACAACAACAAGGTCATGGGAGCACGTGTCTGGTGGAAGTGGATATCAAATCCACATACTCCCTGGGATAAATTATGGACAGCAAAATACGCCAACAATAGATCACCGGTAGATTTAATAAGGCTTTCTCCTGAACAAACAGGTTCTCTTGTTTGGAATGCAGCTAAGCAACACTATGCACTCATACAGCAACACAACTTCTGGGAGATTCGCAAAGGCAACTTGGCTAGGTTCTGGTCCGACTCTTGGCAGCAAAACCTAGAGCTTCTTGAGACTCATCCTCAAATCAATATTGGGAAAAAAAACGCCGCAATAGAAGACAAGGTCTATCAGTATTGGCTGCCCTCGGACTGTAATGGATTCAGGCAATGGAAGCTCTCACACCACATAGCTCCTCACGTTCAATCCACAGATTGGGAGGCCCTCAGTAATGAAATACAATGTCGGCGAATCAGATGCTCGGAGGAACCCGATATCCTCAGATGGGGCTACACCACGAGAGGTATGTTTACAATGAAAGAGGCTTATTCCTTGATGCACCCTTCTCCTCTCCCTCGTGACCCTCTCTGGCAATTGCTTTGGGGCCCTAACATTTGGCCAAAAATATCCACTTTCCTTTGGCTCCTCAGTCACCGAATAATTCTTACTTGGGACAATTTACTCAAAAGGGGTTTCATAGGACCTTCTCAATGCCCTAACTTCCATCAAAGCGCTGAATCTATTCAACATCTCATGTCATCCTACCCTCTAGCCAACTCCTTATGGGAAAAACTCAGCTTTCGTTGCCAAAGGAACAAACCTACAGGAGACATCACTAATATCCTTCGCAATTGGCCAAAACGTCCATACAGTTCTGCCCTTCTTAACTCCCTCTGGCAGCTTCTCCCCGGCCTTCTTTTCTGGTCTCTTTGGAAAGAAAGAAACAAACGCATCTTAAAAAATCAATCCTCAACTTTGGACACCATCTGGGGTATCATCAGCAATAATCTCCAAGAATCCCTTGCTCTTCACTCCTGGCAGGAACAAGATTTTCCCAAGCAACCTAAAGAAATATCCATTTGGAAAAATTGGAATCTCAAAATTGTGGCTATACCAACTATCAAACACAGGGTCGCCCTTCAAGCTCCTCTGCATTGGTCTCCCCCTCCTTCTGGAGTTTTCAAATTAAATTTTGACGGATCTTCCAGAGGAAATCCTGGTCAAGCAGGTTTTGGTGGCACTTTTCGAAACTCCAAGGGAGAAATTCAAATCATCTACTATGGCTCAATCGGATGGGACACTAATAACTCGGATGAATTAGAAGGCCTCTGGCAAGGCCTCTGCCTCATTCACCACTACAACTTCTTCCCCATCATCATCGAGGGGGACTCTCAAATTCTTATTAATATGGTAAATCAGATCCTTTGGGGCACTAATTCAGCAAAGGTTGCCCACAGTTGGCATCTAGTTGCCCGGATTGATAGGATAAGCAGTTGGCTGAAAGATAATAGGGCAATCTCTTTCACCCATGTCAAGCGAGAAGGCAACAAAGCTGTAGATCTCCTGGCAAATTTTGGAGCAGACAACAATACCACTCTCATTCATGGCCCTCTCAACATTATCCATGACTGAAAAATGCTACAAAATTGCACCATGTTGGTGCACAAGGACTGCTCTTCTCCGGATGCGAATGCATTTGAGGCTTGATGGGACATGACACCCTACGCGCCTCTCGAAGGAGCTCGCGTGGGTTGGCCATATGGCCCTCTGCACAGGATTGAATGCAGTCTTAAATTCGCCAGCTCGAACAGTTTTTAATACCTCTACCTCGACGCCCATGCAATTTCATATGGGGGTTCACTTGGAAATGGAATTCGTTCTGGATAGTTCGGATGCTTGTAATTGCAGTGGAGGCTCCCCGCTTCCTCTTAGCGGTGCTTGCCCTCCCAAATTTGCTGAATCCAGCATAAGAACACATACTGGTCGCCGTTGCACCTTGCTTGCTTGTTATGAGCCGCTTCCCGGGTACCATTTCACCCATAGTCTCTTCTGTAGTTTCAATTCTCCTTATTGTGCTTGGGTGGCTCATTTCGGTGGTTTTACTTCTTCGCGCTGTGCTCGGTCGGCTTCTTTGAGCAGTGCCAACTCCCCTCTCTGGGCCTCTATGTTTTTTGTCTGCCACCTCTACAGAAGATTTCATCACACTGCCTCTGCCTCCATGCCGCGCCTCCGCCACCGTATGCAGTGCCGGCGAGGCACTATTCGGGGTCGTGGAGCTCGATTTCGCCCTTTTGCAAGTTCTGCCTCGGGGTCCTCCTCATCTGATGAGGCACTAGACCAGTCTCAGGACGCACAGAGGTTCAGAAGACAAGGCCGTCATGGTGATTCTATTCATTTCGAAAGGAATTTCCCCCCTCCTGCTACTGACCCCCCTAATTGTGCAATCCCTCCTATTTCTCTTGAGCCTACAAGCCTCCCTATTCGTCAAACCTCCCAACGAGCTGATTTTACCTTTGAATTCTCCTCTAACTGTCCCATTATTACAGCCTTCATCACAGTAACTATCCGTGAAGAGTCCCCTCTCCCTGCACCGACCCCTGCAACCTCTTCACTGCCCCCTCCCGTCCCCAGTTCCCCCAGAAGCTCGGTATTGCCTGCAGACTTCACTCCGTCTTACATGGAGGCGCTGCGCAAGGTGGAGGTAGACATTGGCAAAGAAGGCGATCTCAAAGGTGGTACAGATGATAGAAGCGATGATTATGGTTGCAGGAGTGTGGAGGAATCTCCGACTCAGGCTCATGAATTGTGATACTCACAGCTCTCAAACTGTTCTGGTATTTTTGACCAATTACTATTGGAATTTTCTGTTCTTTTGCTTTAATGCTCAGCTGGAAAGGCTGACTGCTACTCTCTGTATCTTTTTCTCTGTTATCTTGTTAAGTATGAACTGTAGACCGGTTTCCCTTCCAAGGGTGGTCAAAATATTTTTGTTAAAAGGACTGGTTTCCCTACAAGGGTAGTCCAGACTCTCTTGGACAAGCATGGTTATCAAGCCCAGTGTTCAGGCTCTCACAGCTGACACTGTGGCAGTTTTGTATCAGTAATATTTATACATAATAGAATTAGTTTTACTTAGAAAAAAGAAAAATCCACAAGGCACTACATCATCCACAAGATCAATACAACTGGTGCTCAAACATCGACATGAAGTCTTCAATCAAGCATGGGTTTAACGGGTGATGGAAAAACAAACATTCAAAGAACTCTTTATTTCCCTCGACCCCAAAGAGGTCATGGCCCGAGGTCAAAATATTCTCTGATACCAAATTGAAAAAATAATCACAACGCAAATTAATCAAATAATGGTACATCTAAATACAGATATTGTCATGTGGAGATAGGAAAACTATCTTGGACAAACAATCACATGTTTGAGAGAATATCTAAACCACACAACAATATAGGAAACATATAGATCTAAAAAACTCCTACATAATAGTAACACATTTCTTTATATAGAAAGAATCATGTGGAGATAGGAAAACTATCTTGGACAAACAATCACTTGTTTGAGAGAATATCTAAACCACACAACAATATAGGAAACATATAGATCTAAAAAACACCTACATAATAGTAACACATTTCTTTATATAGAAAGAATCAGAACTAAGACATGTAGGAATTGTATTTTCAAAGTTTATTCACCGAAGAAAATGATATGTCACCTTTAGCATACCAACTCCTGGAATTTTTTTTAGGAAATGATATATTATTATAAGAAAACTGTGAATTAGCTAAGTGAACTATGGTTGACAATATGATTAAAAGACATTTAATTCTATATCATGATTGCATATCTTCTGTTATGTGAAGGGTAAGTTAATTTATGAGTTTATAATTATTTTATTTTAATGTTATGCTCCCAATATTTTCACAATATCCTTCTACTTAGTAGGTTTCTCCTTGTGAAAGAAAAAGTAAGGATACTCAAAATTGCATTCTAGTTATTAGGACTCACCTTAGATAAAGAAAGGTGAGTACACACAAATTTTATATCATTTTGTGATCTTTTAACTTACACTATAACCCCTTTGTATATTCTAGGGTTTTCTGGTTTTGTTAGGTTATGTTTTTTAACATATTTGACTTTGTATTATTTTATCACTATCCCCTCTTTGATTTTGGCCAATATTCAGATATATTTCTAAAGAGTATAAAATCTATCATCAAAATCGATCTATTCAGATATGTTATTGGAATCGATCTAGGTAAAACGATAAAAAGATGATTATAAATTCTATTATCAATTACATCCATTTAAATTACAACTTGAAAGTTGGAGCCCTATGCAATCATATTTAAATTGATGTTGTAATGAACCTTCTTTTAAAAAAATCCTAGGATAAAATGGATCCTAATAGCAGTTAGTATAAACAGAGTCTATGAAACTGAAGCTAGTAAACGAAGTATAACATATCAGACATATATTAAGATCGAAAGAGACTAAACATACATTAAATCAAGAGTAATATATTTTTTGGGAAGAATATGGTTATGGTTGAAATTAATTATTAATAAAAAGGCTGGAATCCATTACAGATTCTTCACCTTTCAGTTCAAAATTTCAAAACTAGAGAGGTTTTTTATACAACTATGACCCCCTGTATTCCAGAATAAACCCTTTGAAAAAACTAGTACTTACAATACATAATAAGTTATAACAACGGGAATCCATTTCCCAGCTTGCGAGAGTACCAAGCTTGGGCATCGCTTGCATTGTATCTCCTTCTTTGCTTCAGACGTAGCTCCATCACGTGTAGTATTACCATGGTTCGAATTCGCTCGTGTTGGTCGACTTTAATGAAATTTATTTTTTCCACAATAATTTCCATTAATGTGAGAGGATGGGCCCGTTCCATATTCACCAACAATTCTCCCTATCTTAACTTTTATATTTTTTGCCATACATCTGCTGCAGAATTTAGGTGGCTTAAAATATGAAGGCATTCTATAAAGTTAGGTATTCAGCATGATTATTTGTAATAATCATATATTTTGAGGTTCATTTTAAGGACCAGATGAACCACAATATTATTTTGACAATGAACCATATTGATTGGTTTGAAACACTTTGACAATTCATAATTTTATGTGATTATTACCGAGAAAAATGTTTTACAAATTATAGATCACATAAACCAATTCCAAAAAATAATTATTTGTGACATACTAGACCCAAACAACATGTGCACCCACACCTAAACGTAATTTATTAAAATTAGAATGTAACAAATATAAAGTCCTTTATATATTAAATATAATTTGTAAACATATAAAACAATATGTAAAACATATATTAAATCCATAAAAAATTAATATGAAATTCAGTCCATATAAAAAGATGAATATAAATCCATTATCAAATATATTGATTTTATAATTCAATTATCAGGTTAAAATGGTATGGATTTAACTGATTTAAATTCAGCAAGTAAAACATTGACAGTATATCGAATCAAAATCCAACCTCACGAAATGGAAATAAAACATAGGAAATTATATAGTAATCGAAAATGATACGTATCTACCTAGATATAGAAACAAAAAATGTTATCTAACCTAGCAAGATCTACCAATAGTAAAAAGGAGGATCTAGCATCCTCACATGAGCCTTACAACATAGGGTGATAACAACTTCTTTATGTATGTTCTGCAAAATTCTTAACAATAGATTCACGACATTGCTGACATTGTTGATATTGCAAAATTGTTGATATTGCAAAATTTATTACAACAGTAAAAATTAGTTTCTCCCTACTCCAAAGTTAAAGAAGGTGGAAATGAATGATATTTTAACGTCCACGAGACTAAAAATAGTCTATGGGACGAGTAGCTTCCTTGTTTTTTGCTTTCTGTAATTCAATTTTTTTCTTACTTAAATTGATGATGAACTGACCCAACCTTCTAATAGTTCCATCACTAAAAAGACAGTGCCACGGTAACTGTCCCTGATATCTTTGAAAGCATCACATTCCAAAATGAAATGTTTTTCTGATTCCACTGCCACGAAGGTGCAAAAATTACATACCCTTTCTTCCCAAGTCTCTTTAGGTCTCTTCCACCATCCTGTTTCACACCGAAGTTGATGTGAGTTACTTCTTAATTGAGCAATAAGAACCTTTTCTCTCCACGGAATGCTAGCTCCAACGTAGTCTTTTTGTTTTTGTTGTCTTAAGTAGACTTCCCCAAATTATGAGAAAAACCATTCAAGTTACCTGCCTGCTCCACCGCCGAAAAATGTAGCATCTATCACTCACTGAGCCATTTTGAACCACAGTCGAGCTGACTATTCAGTTCCAGAGAGTTTTACTACTCAATTAACTAGAAGATTCATGAGAATGAAACTGACATCAAACATGATAGGTCTCGCTCATTTACTTTGGAAGAACACGCAGAAAATACAAAACATCACATCTACATTAAAGAGGCAAGGGTCATTGCAAGGATGTTTATAGAGGCCTTGGAAATTGGAAAGAGGCCTATCAATCTGAACAGAAATGATGGTTCGACTATCAATAGGTGTTTAATCCTTACCTTGTATTCCTAACTTTTTATAATATTTATTTGTTTATTTAGTCAAAATTTCAGGTATTCCTTTATTTCTTATTTATTTACTATTTATTTTTTCTTACCATATATATTTTTTGTATTTAAATAATAAAATTGCGTAAATTCAATATTTCAATTTACGTTTTTGTTTTATTTATTTTATTTTTTCAGTTTTTTATTATAATTTTTTTTATTTTTAAATAGTTAAATTTGACTTTATTATTTTTATTATGCTTATTTATTTATTTTAATTTTTTTTTCCTTATTACTATTTTTTAGTTTTATTGTTTAAAATAATTATGTTTGACTCCTTTTAATTTTGATTAAAATAATAATAAAATTAATTTAATTTTTTATTTAAAACTATTTTAATTGCTAGATAACATCTCTTGTCTTCAAGATAAACTACACTAATAATTCAAAGTAGACCAATTTAAATATAACAATATTATTAGTATTATTATTTAATTAAATTATTTAATATTTTTTATTTATTCAATATTATTTAATTATTGAATATTACTTAATATTTTTAAATTATTTAATATAATAATATTTATAATTATACAATCATTTACTAAAAATATTAATTAATAACAATAAATTATTTAATAATAATAATAATTACCTTAAAGTGATTTAATAATGTTTAATAAAAAATAATTATTTTTATTAATTTTAATAACAATAATATTTTTTAATCATTTTTATTGTTGTATATTATTTATCAATAAATTATCTAGTAAATACAAATAAAGTTTTTAACTTATATCACACATAATTATTGTGCTTAGTTTTATAATTATTGAATTAATTCTTTACACTCACATTACTCCACAACTACACGATGAACCATAATAATTTTTCCACGTTATGGACCATAACATTTTTTGTATTCTAGAAGTTACTTCCATGTTTTAATGTAACTGATTCCCAGAAGTATGATTTCCTGGAAAGTGATTTATAATTCCAAGAAATCTTTCTCACAAAAGGTCATGGAAATTTATCTCGTATAACTTGAATCTCACTTAAATTTATCTCTTATATTTCTTATAGCGTGAATTTATTTAGTATAACTTAAGGTGAATATGGGACTTTTTTTCACCACTATTTTTAAATATTTTTTTTAGATTTGAAAGGTGGTTTATGTGATCTATAATTTGTACACATATATTTTTTGGTAATAATTAAATAGCAAAGAAAATGGTGGACAAGTTTTGAATCAAATAGTATGGTTCATCTTCGGGAACCTTTTTATATATCTCTAAATTTGTAGCAATGGATTTAAGGGATTCCGGTCATGGCCATTTAAAACAAATGTGTAATGAAAAAGAGTTGAGTGATAAGCATAAATTGGGTTTATCTCAAAATTTTAAGAGAAATGACTGGGATCTTGCCACCCGGGTTCAACTACCACAAGTAAATTATCTCAAATAGCATGATCAAATTTGATTATCTGTGAAAATAGAGAGTTGTGGTAATTGAGAGTGTTTTCTAGCCTCGTAGTTTTTGTATATATATCTAAACTTCCTATGATTGGGTTATGGTTTTTAGATTTAAAGTTTCATGCCATTTCTAAATTTGCACAGTTTTAGTTTAACAGGTCAGGGGTGATGAAATATGTTATGATGTTTAGATAAAATTTCATGTATTTCTAAATTTGCAGAGTTTGGTGTAACACGCCAGGGCTGAGAAAATATGTTATGAATTTGTAAATTTGCAACGATTGGATTTAAGCGTGTTTTATTGATTACATAACATCCTTACATATTCATAAATGGATATAAGATAAGATTTAATGAGATACCTCCACGTGGAAATAGAATTGGATATATCGTTCCAGATGGGATAAATGAAGCACCAAAACTCCAAGAGCTATTTGATTATGAGCTTCCAAACACTATTACGATATTTCCTTTCCAACCTTAGAATGTTGATGATGTGAAAGAGAAGCTCACTAGTATTCATCCTGAAGTCATTTTCGGTATGTCTAAAATCAAAAAATTTATATGTTCGTCATCATAACGAGAATTTGACACACAATATAGTTAATGCAATCTATGTTTCCCGAGAAATAGTATTAACTACCAAAAACGAACACAGTTAATCATTCATTCAACAACTTTCAGTGCAAGAAAATTAAGACACAAGGAATGAATGCAGTTATTATATGTGGAGGGAGTGTTTTCCTGTGCAGGAGATTATGATAGAGGAGCGGAAAGACATGACATGTGGGTAATAATATGGCTACTGATATTTATGCTTTCTTCCCCACATAAATGGTCACTGGATTTTCCTTCGTAATTCGAGCAAATTTTTTACTTGTTACTTCCAGGGGGACCATAATTTTTTATAGTAAGTCGAACCAATGAATACTCAATTTCATTTCATCAGCATTTCGTTCTTCCTTTTCTTCCCTTTTTCACATTGTGGAATCAAGTCCTCCCATGTCTAGAGCACTTTTATTGAGGTACTTTCCAACTGATATTCCCTCGAGTCTGGAGCTAAGATGAGCCAGAGTTGTCATTCAGACCTAGATGAAGGAAGAAGAAGTAATCTAAGGCGAGTCTCACAATTCTTATTGTATGCCTAAACAAGTTCACTGACATACTTCCCTCCTTCAGAGATATACTAGATAATGCTTCGTATAGTTGCTTAGAGAGTCCTAGTTTTCTATTGTCAACTAGGGTATCCATAGTACATTCCTGCATGAAGGAGGATCAGTTTTCACACATCCTTCAATTCTTGGGGCTAAGATATGTGCCTTAGGAGCGGTACTCCCATTGTCTTTTTCACAGCTCTGGTTGGGTTGAAACTCTATCAGATGATTTATATGTGCAACTTTTGGGCTTTCTTGCTCAATAATCAGAGAAAGGAATTCCAACTTCTCTCCAAAATTTTTATCTCTTTACGTTTGTTAATGATGACAAAATGGATTGGGCTAGTTTATCAGATATATCAAATAGCTATACAAAATATTTTTCCTATGAGATGTGACATATATCATGGTTGGGAAGATAGAGTTTGGAATTTGGATGTGTGGTAAATTTCAAATTCATTCCTGTTGGCACGCAAATGTCCATGAGCAAATTGTATTCTGAAGGACTTTAATGTTACTAGGATGGTTGAATTACTACTCTCAAATAACTTAGGTTTATGTGGAAATCTTTAGTAAGAAACTCATAGAGCAAGTTGAGCTTTTAAAGAGAAGGAAATTTGTTTTCACTGATACTTAGTTTTTGAATTTTTCCTACACCAACAACCATTTTGACTAGAGATATTTTTAGGTTTTATCTGTGGATTTTCCAATAGTTAATGACTCTGGATATATAGTGAATAGTTTCAAAGAAAAACTTGTGGCAGCATACATAAGTGAGTGGAAAAAGCTATTTGGAATGAATTCATGGGCTGAGCATGAGATAGACTCCCTGTCAAGGGCTTATTTAAAACAACCACGCTGTTCTTATGGGTTGGAAGGGGAAGATACTCTTGAGGCATTTTTCAAAAATGTGTTTATAGTAGTGGATATTCCATTTCTAAGACCATAAGATCTTGCCTTGCCTGTTTCCTCTCCTCTTGATAAAGAGGACGTCATTTTTCCCATAAAGTGGATAGATTATTTGACAATAAATTTCCTCGAGGCATTGCTTGACGAGTTTGAAAGGAGCATAAATGAAGGAAAATGTCTAAAAACACATTGGGGGTACCAATCTCCTCGGTTGTCTTTTTTATTCAATTATGAATGGAAATCTACTAGTTTTCAGTTAAACTACCTCCCCTTCATTGATATTTCATTCTACCAAAAACTCCTTATGATTTCAAGAGGGCCCTCCTCCAGCATATTATGAGAACAACCGAACCACATGGTCTAGTCCATTATAAAACACAACCTTTCCAAATGGTAAAACACTTAAGGTATCATTGGTCCCAAGTTGAAACCACACCATCTAAGCACATGGCGATAAGGATTCGAGTGGAGGATTTGAAGGTCTTCTCGCATGTAGAGCAACCCTATTGTCCAACAACATATCATCTGCCTCCCGTATTAAATTTATGCACTCTTCATTTACTATAGTCATAAAAGCATTCACAGCTTCACTAGGAATATCACAACCATCTCCCATTGACAACGATTTGTTTCGGTTGCATCCACCATAACCCACAATGTCTTTAAACCAAACATGTCCCTTCGTATCCCTCGAACGCTCTGTGTGGATCCATGGGGCCTAATACAAAATATTCTCATCCATACTCGTAGCATTCGAAGCTAGAATAACCGATTTAGCAGTGTGCCAATTTTTGGCAATGAAAAGAGTGCGTCAACTCTCGGCGTGGTAGTTATTTTTAAAAAACAACCCTAATTTCTTCAATATATTTTCAAATTAAGACATTCTGTTTTCCATGTGATGCACATTTCTTTCACTAAGATCATATCAGATTTTCCACCCTAGGGAGGTGCAGTCTCACAGAAGAAAAAAATATTAAAGGACTGCACTTTCATTTGCATCGATGTAATAGTAGCAAATAGAAAACCATGAATTTATACTTGAACAATAACGCTTATAATATTAAACAACACAGAACTTACATAACTTGAAATTTAATAATAATAAAATGGAGATTTACAGAATAAATATCTAAATTTGTGTTGATTCATGTTAACCTGAATCTTACTGTGACATATTCATTGGTTAATCCACACATTACAAGTTATAAATTATAATTCAGCTGACTGATCTCAAATTTTAACAAGAGCGAATAAAATTTTAGGTGAACACACCTCTCAAGTTGAATCTCAAATAAACTGATATGGTTGACAGCTTACCAAAAACATTTGGTGGTGGAACCGTATCAATGGATGCAGAGGCCTCGTTGGTGGTATAAACTTTGTCTTGTCTTCGAGCTTATTGTCGCTCTCCCCATGCAAATTCGCAAATGTTTTGATAGCCAAAACCTCTGAAGAGAGTGTTGTGTTGCGTGAGATGATCATGTTCAAGGATAGCCATATTAGCTGGGGGTATTTTTCCCGCGTTGAATATGCTTCTCACCAAATAACCTTTAGCCCTTACCGAGCTCTCAAGCTTTTCAAAAGATGGCGAACGCCATTGGGGAACGAATTGTAACTTAAAAAAATACCGATTTTCAATCAATAGAATGGCATAAATTATTTCTATCATGTAACATTAAAATCAATGGCCCACAACTGCACAAGTGGCATGGGACGGAGTTGTTTTCAAAGAGGAACGCTTTAAGGCATAATAAATTAAATGATTGGTAAATATTGATAGAAATTAATTCATCATAAATATGATAATACTTTTCTATAAATATTCACAATGCATAACTACTTTGAGATAAATACCAACTTTGATAGATTACTATTAACTAATAATGGAATTGTTTTTTTGTAAAAATTTCATAATACAATTTTGAGTAAGTTTGTGATTTCTTATTGTTTAAAATGAACTTTTGAGTGTATAAATGGATTCAAGACCCTAAAAAATCTGCAAGACACTTGAACTTTGTAGAGTAAAATTTTCTATTAAATGTTGAGCAAAATTGATGTGAAAAAATATCTAAAAAATAATATATTATCTATTAATTCAACTACACACTATTAATAATATTCTAAAATATTCCATAAAAATTACATCTTTCCATTCATCTAAATTAATAATTATTAGAATTGTAAAATTCATATTCTAAATTAACACATCTATTAGAATAATTAACTTAGTTAACTAATAAACACTCATGAACACTATAACTAACTAAACAACTTTATTTTCACACATGAAAATGCCAAATGGAGTTATGTTGAAATATTGAAAATTCTAGAACAACAGAAATGGAGAGAGTAAACTCCCCTCTACAACATAGAGAAGTTAAAACAAATTTGGCAGGAGACAGAGTTTTTCAGACTTTTAAAACAATCTTCTATTTCTTCAAAAACTGATACAACTCTTCCTCTTAATAGAGGGATAACAAAAACTAATGACTGCTACAGACGCAATGCTACACAAACAAATCTCTGTCTCTCAAAACAATACACTCTGTCTCTCTGACAAAATCACCAACACTGCTGTGTTTTCTCTTTTCTTCTGCACTGTTGTGCTAAACAAAACAAATGACAATGCAATAATACCCAGGCTCGTAGGTCTTTTGGCTTTTATATGCCGCGCATAGAAAAAAACATTACATAAAAACCTTTGCGGAACTTTAAAAAATTCAAATGCACGACGTGCGAGTGGGGACCACATCGCAGTCGGCGGATCGACAGTGTTAAACAAAAACTTGCGATAGCGATTGAGGACCCGGATGCGATGACCAGATAAAACATGGCTCATAGAGCAATCGGGTCCAAACTTTAAACAAGTGCAATCGGGGCACACAATAGAAAAGTTCCGATTGCGATTAAGGAACCGGATGTGATTGGCACATTCAACTGTGGTATATTATACAATCAGGTCCGGCCTTTGATCGGAACACAAAACAAAGGACCACCGATTGATCCCTGCGATTGGAACTTTGTGATTCCATTAAAACATCGCCATGTGGTCAAGTGGACCCACGGGCCTCCGCTGCTGTGGGAGGCGATTATATTATAATGTGATATGTTATATAAAATGTTTCGCTTGCGGAACTCTTCCATCAACAAGACACTTGGGTTATGAGACTTATATGAACTGTGATTTGCGATTGCGATTGGATCGCATTGCATATCTTCACATCAACAAGACACTGCTCCAAAAACTTGCAATTGCGATTGGAACTTAAGTGGTGGGGACCACTTATCCGCCAAGCTCAGAAATAAAGGACTTCCGCCTGTTTAATTCAATTTTCTCCATTTTTAGTTGTTGAGGGCTTTAAAGCCCGAAATGACTGTTTTAAATAAAACTGCTCCTCCGTAGTTCAGAAATACGGGAAATCTTCATTCCACCTGCAAAAGTAACTTCCCCCATAATCCAAATTAACTCTCCTCTGCTGTCTGTGGCTGCGGCCCATAACAATTTAAATTCATCCTTACGGATTTCTCCATGCTTCTTCAATACAGAGTGTTGTGCACTCAAAACTCTGATTCTGCTCCCTTGTACTTGTTTCTCCTTCCTGCCCAAGGCTGGCAGGTGACTTTAATATTTTTAACACTCCCCCTTAAAGTCAGCTGTTGGGTTATCAATAATACCCAAACATTTTCTTAAAAATTCCAAGGTCTTCTGTCCCAATGGTTTAGTTAAAATATCTGCGTATTGCTCCTCTGTTTTACAATGCTGTAAAACAATTTCTCCATTGTTTACTAATTCTCTGATATAATGAAATTTTGTGTCTATGTGCTTTGTTCTTTTATGAAATACAGAGTTCTTTGACAATGCAATAGCTGAGCTATTGTCACAATAAATCACTGTCCCTTTTACCTGTTCTTGACATAGACTTCTCAACATTCTTCTCATTTAAATTGCTTGACACGTTGCTGTTGTAGCTGCCACATACTCTGCTTCTGTTGTAGATAATGCTACAATCATCTGTTTCTTAGAAGCCCATGAAATGGCTCCTGAACCCATGTGAAAAAAATAACCGGAAGTGCTCTTCCGATCATCTACACTTCCAGCCCAATCACTGTCAGTGTATCCAACTAACTCTAAATTTTCTGAAGCTGTATACAAAATACCAAATCCTTTTGTTCCTTTCACATACCTCAGAATTCTCTTTGTTGCTCGCCAATGTGCTTCTTTTGGCTTCTCCATAAATCTGAAAATTAAACTAACACCATGCATAATATCTGGCCTAGTTGCAGTCAAATACATAAGGCTGCCAACTATGCTTTTATACAAACTTGGATCAACATCCTTGCTGCTATCATTTTTACTTAAATTCAATCCCATTACTGTGGGAGTAATTGCAGCTTTGCACTCCTGCATATTAAATCTTTCTAAAACTTGATTCACATACTTTGCTTGGGATATAAAAATCCCTTTCTCACCTTGCTCTACTTATATTCCCAAGAAGTATCTCAACAAACCCATATCAGTCATTTCAAATTCATCTTTCATGACTGTTTTAAAATTCTCAACAAGGTAATCATCATTACCGGTAAAAATTAGATCATCAACATATAAAACAACAATAAGTATCTTACCATCCTTTTATTTGATGTAGAGAGTGGGTTCTCCCTTACATTTTTCAAATCCATTCTCTAATAGATAGGATTCTATTCTGCTGTACCACGCTCTTAGTGCTTGCTTCAGCCCATAAAGAGCTTTCTTTAATTTGCAGACCTTATGCTCTTGGCCATTCTTCTCATATCCGAGAGGTTGTTCCACATATACCTCTTCCATTAAAACTCCATTTAAAAATGCAGATTTTACATCCATCTGATATACTTTCCATTTTTTTTGTGCTGTTATGGACAACACTGCTCTCACTGTTTCCATTCTTGCAACTGCTGCAAAAGTTTCTTCATAGTCAATCCCTTGCTTCTGCTTATATCCTTTGACAACAAGTTTGGCCTTGTGTCTCTCTATCTTTCCTTCAGCATTGCTTTTGGTCTTATAGACCCATTTTACACCAATAACTTCTTTACCTTCTGGGAGATCAACTAACTCTCATGTTTTGTTCTTCTCTATGGCATTAATTTCTTCGTCCATAGCTTCTATCCATTTTCTGTCTTTAATTTCACCTTCAAAATGAATAGGATCATCAACTTGACAATACAAAGCAAATAAGGAATTCATACCTTCGTTTGCTGCTCCCTGCTCATAGATTTTTCTAATACTTCTGAATCTTGTTCCACTTTCACTTGGTGTAGTCGTGCTTGAAGAAGCATTGAATTCTGCTCCGTGTGGTGTGCTCGGTGAACCACTGCCGCTTCTTCTCAAGGGTGTTCTTGCTGCCGCTTGAGGCGTCCCTTGCTGTCCTTACGTTGCTGGAGGTTATGCAGTGGATGGGTTGTTAATTTCAGCCACATCTCCCTCATATTCATCATGAGACAAACAGTTTTTAACATTGACTGTTTTCTCAATGCTTCCATCCCACGCTTCCTCTTCAATGAATTGCACATCTCTGCTTATCGAAAACTTCTTTGTGGATGGGTTATACAATCTGTATCCTTTGGAATCTTCACAGTATCCAAGGAAAATGCACTTCTCCCCCTTACTATCCAATTTCTTTCTCAACTTGTTTGGAATGTGTACATATGCAACACATCCAAAAACTCTCATGTGGGTGACTCCCTGTTTTCTGCCACTCCACGCTTCTTCTGGAACTTTGTTCATCACAGCTTTTGTGGGGCATCTATTTAAAATATACACAACACAGTTTGCTGCTTCTGCCCAATACTCATTCGGCAAGTGTTTTTCCTTTAGCATGATTCTCACCATTTCCATTATGGTTTGATTTTTCCGTTCAGCAACTCCATTCTGTTGCGGTGTGTACCTTGTGGTAAATTTCTTATGTATGTCGTTCTCTCTGCAGAATCACAGAAATTCCTTTGAGATATATTCTCCTCCTCTATCAGTTCTGAGAACTTTTATATGCAGTCCGCTCTGTTTCTCTACAAGAGCTTTAAAATGGCGAAATCTCTGAAAGAATTCATTCTTATATTTTAAGAAATAAACCCACACTTTTCTTGTGGAATCATCTATAAAGGTCAGCATGTAATTGCTGCTCGAAACTGATGCTGTCTGCATCGGCCCACACAAATCTGAGTGAATTATTTCTAAGGGTGCTTTCGCCCTTATGCTTTTCCCTGATGGAAAATTTTCTCTATGTTGCTTTCCCAAGATGCAGCCTTCACATAGGCTGTCAGGCTTCTCAATCAATGGAAAACCTCTTACCATTCCTTTTCTGTGCAACAAATTTAATCCTCCGAAATTGAGATGTCCAAATCTCAGATGCCATAACCAATTTTCATCTTTTTCTTCCTTATGAAAGGCTTCTTGTGTTACAGTTGCTATACTCTTTCCTTTTCCCTTCAAGTCAGTGATGAGCTTGAGAGGAAACATTCTATTGCTGGTCATTTGAATTTCAGCAATGATTTTCTTGCTTGGAGGTATATCTCTTATTTTTCACACATCATCTTTGAAAATTACATTGTAACCTTTATTTATGAGCTTCCCAACGCTCAAAAGATTACACGTCAATCCTGGAACATAATACACATCAGGAACAAATTTCTGCTCACCATTTCTTGCTCGAATACTAACTCTTCCTTTTCCTTTTATAGAGATCTTAGTATCAGTCCCTGTGGTCACTTCTGATTTAATCTCTTCATCTAAATTGGCAAACATTGCTCTATTTCCAGTCATGTGATTACTACATCTTGAATCTAAGAACCAAACATCATCTTCTCTATCATGTGCTACATTACAAGCTAACAGCACATTACTTGGGTTCTTTTCCTCTTTTTCTACATTAGCATTTTTCTTGTTTTTCATGTCATTTTGCTTCTTTCTACATTCATTGGCATAGTGCCCATATTTTTTGCAATAATGACATTGGACATTGGATTTGTCATACCTTTTTCCATGAGCATGTTGGTGTTGATGTCCACCTTGCTAGCTGTTGCAGTAGCCGTGGCTCTGACTCTGACTGTTGATCCTTCCATGTGAATGTGAAGGGCTATTCCTTCCACCTATATTTTGGCTTCTGCCTCTACCTCTTCCTTTGCCTTGACCTCTTCCTCTTCCTAATAGCATCTGGGTCCTGAAGGCATGCTCAAGATGAATGTTCATCTCTACTCAATCTCTGTTCATGAGTTATCAGTGAGGCATGTATTTCATCCACTGTGAACTGTGAGAGATCTTTGGTCTCTTCTATGGTGGTAACAATAACATCAACCTTTGAGGGTAAGCTTCTCAAAAGTTTCTCCACAATCCTTCTTTCTTCAAGAGTTTCTCCATGGGATCTTATCTGATTTACAATCCCAATCACATGTGTAAAAAATGTGTCTACATTATCTGACTCTTTCATGCAAAGAGTTTCAAAATCTCTTCTCAGCAATTGAAGTTTTGTTGTCTTAACTTTCTCCATACCTTGATAGGCTACTTTCAAAGTTTCCCATGCCTCCTTGGATTTCTGGGCTGCTGCTATCCTTGGAAACACACTCTCATTTACAGCTTGATACAATAAGAAGAGATCTTTAGCATCTTTCTTCCTATTTCTCTTCAATATGTCCTTCTCTGCTTGAGTCAAGGCGTTAAAATCCTGCTCATCAGTTGGTTCAACAAATCCATCTTCTACAAGTTCCCACAAGTCTTGTGAGACAAACAGGGCTTTCATGGTAATGGCCCAATAATCATAGTTCTTTCCATTAAATTGTGGAAGCTGAACATTTCCAATGTTCATACCAGTGCTTGGTCCAGCCATTGCTTTTAAACTGAGCACTGAACTTCAACAAACTTTCTTTCCTTCTCTGAAATAACAAACTCTTTTAAACCAAAAACAACAGCTCTGTTATCTTTGAGAAATACCTGAACTTTGACCTCTGTAGGACTTTCACACTGCTGGAGAAAACGCTTCAACAAGTCTTCTTCTTCTTCAGATTCTTTGAAACATTCAAGGAGCCTGAACTAGCTTTGATACCATGTTGAAATATTGAAAATTCCAAAACAATAGAAATGGAGAGAGTAAACTCCCCTCTACAACACAGAGAAGTTAAAACAAATTTGGCAGGAGACAGAGTTTTTCAGACTTTTAAAAAAATATTCTATTTCTTCAAAAACTGATACAACTCTTCCTCTTAACAGAGGGATAACAAAAACTAATGACTGCTACAGACGCAGTGCTACACAAACAAATCTCTGTCTCTCAAAACAATACACTCTATCTCTCTGACAAAATCACCAACACTGTTGTGTTTTCTCTTTTCTTCCGTACTGCTGTGCGAAACAAAACAAATGAAAATGCAATAATACCCAGGCTCGCAGGCCTTTTGGCTTTTATATGCCACGCATAAAAAAAAACATTACACAAAAACCTTTGTGGAACTTTAAAAAATTCAAATGCACGACGTGCGAGTGGGGACCACATCGCAGTCAGCGGATCGGCGGTGTCAAACAAAAACTTGCGATTGCGATTGAGGACCCGGATGCGATGACCATATAAAACATGGCTCATAGAGAAATCGGGTCTGAACTTTAAACAAGTGCAATCGGGGCACACAATAGAAAAGTTACGATTGCGATTAAGGAACCGGATGCGATTGGCACATTCAACTATGGTATATTATACGATCGGGTCCGGCCTTTGATCGGAACACAAAACAAAGGACCGCTGATTGATCCCTGCGATTGGAACTTTGCGATTCCATTAAAACATCGCCACGTGGTCAAGTGGACCCACGGGCCTCTGCTGTTGTGGGGGGCGATTATATTATAATGTGATATGTTATATAAAACGTTCCGCTTGCGTAACTCTTCCATCAACAAGACACTTGGGTTATGAGACTTATATGAACTGCGATTTGCGATTGCGATTAGATCGCATCGCAGATCTTCACATCAACAAGACACTGCTCCAAAAACTTGCGATTGCGATTGGAAATTAAGTGGTGGGGACCGAAATAAAGGACTTCTGCCTCTTTAATTCAATTTTCTCCATTTTTAGTTGTTGAGGGATTTAAAGCTCGAAATGACTATTTTAAATAAAACTGCTCCTCCATAGTTCAAAACTACTCGAAATATTCATTCCACCTGCAAAAGTAACTTCCCCCATAATCCAAATTAACTCTCCTCTATTGTCTGTGGCTGCGGCCCATAACAATTTAAATTCATCCTTACGGATTTCTCCATGCTTCTTCAATACAGAGAGCTGTGCACTCAAAACTCTGATTCTGCGGCCTTGTACTTGTTTCTCCTTCCTGCCCAAGGCTGGCAGGTGACTTTAATATTTTTAACAAGTTATTGTCGTCATCGTTTTCGTTGATCGTTGACATTACATTTCACTTCGGCTTGGCCTTCGATCTTGCAACACCGATTTTCTCGAACTCATCGCATATAGTTGACATATAGCGTATTACAGCGTGTTTCAACCACACGGCAAATGTGCAAGCCTTTTAGGAATCTTATCTTAACACATAGGTTAAAAAATGTAGCTTTTTTTAATAGTTTGCGAGAGTTTTGAGGATATATATATATATATCAAATTTAATCCAAATTCCTGAATTATTTATACATTTTTTTGATTAAAAAGTATAATACAACCCAGAACAAGACAACACCCATTATAAAGCATAAAGACACAAACGCCGACATGGCTGAGTGCAATGTTTAGTGAACAGAAAAGGAAAAATAACATTATAGTGGGAACTTCAAAGATTCTTTCAAATTCAGGTGAATGAACCTTGAATTCAAAAGAATTCCATTATCTAAAAGAGAAAAAGGGAAAGAAAGATGACCCGGAAACTGGGAAAGTCACACTGTCGACAGCAAGAGTGACAACCAAATAAAATTACCTGCAAGAGACAGCAGTTGTTAAATACAAAATCTTATATTTAAATTCAAAGCATTTTACAAAGTATTCGTTAATACACATCCTCTTGCGTAGCTATATGGCGGTTTAATCAAGCGCATCACAGAACAATACAAAATGAATAAATCATAATGAAAAGCGAATCGCTATGATTTCAATTATTTTAATTAGGTTCGAGGGGACGAATAGAAATCACAAATGAGTAATTTGTTAGAGTAATTACAGTATCTCTATGGAATTAGTAATTTTTATTATGTAGGAAATTTTAATTATTGGGTTGGAAGTTTTCTAAGATTTGTAAGTATGGGTGTAACCTCAAAGCTTTTCATGTTATTAGAGGCTGAACTCAACTTCTATTCCCCAGAGCTACTTTTGAGGTGGGTGTTAATTTTCTTAGAGCTGATTTTGAGAAGGATGTTAAAAATAATCACCCAAACTCTATGAAATAAGTAATTCTCACCTTAGAAATTCTAGTTATCTATTTAGAAGTTTACCAAAACCTGCTGTCACCACAAACCTCTTCAACTATAAATATAAATTTTTAAAATAAAATAATAATTTAAAATATAAATTAAATTTCCATTTAGGTTTATTTAGGGTGATCCAAGAAAGGAATGAAAGTCACCGAATTCAAGTTTAATTCCTAGATATTGAAAGTAGGGACAAGAAATATTTATTCAGCCTGTAAAATATCTAAAGTTATACCTGTGATTTTTTTTGGTGTCACTGCAAATAAACTATGACCCATTTCTGTCTGGACTAGAAAAATTGTTTGACAAGTAACCAGGTCTGAACCTGTCCTCTAGAACTTGTCCTCTAGAAGTAGTAACTAAAATATAATTTAAACTCGTAAATAAAAGAGAATTTAAATTAGTAGCTAGGCTAGCATGTTGGGTTAAGTGTACAAATTCAGAACGAGTATCCAGCGGAGGAGCCCTCTTGAGTGGTAAAAGAGGGTTGAATTCTTTGGGAAAGTCCAAATTTGTAATTTTTTTTTTAGCAAGTACAGAGTTTTTGTTGTTTATTTTGGTGAGTTGTAAATGTAGGGCATTCATCCTGAATAATATTTATTTCTAAGATTTATTGTCCTTAATCAGAACTTTATCCATAATTGTTTTGATTTATCAATAAATGTTTATTCTTTATATGTTGAGTCTCTTGGAAGTGGTGTTCCTCATGTTTAGAAACCAATAGTCAAAATTATCTTCAACTTTTGTATAAAAAGAAAAATTTTCTCACTTTTGAATTTATGCTCTTTAGCCATGCAAGAAGTATGTTCCTCATATTGGTTGGTTGAGGCCTTTGCATTAGTTAGGCTCTTGAGCAGCGAAGCAACCTCCTTCCTCTACCATGGAGAAATTTGGGTTAGGTATGAGACATATATATTACAGATACATTGAAAAAAGCTAGAATGAACCCTAATTGTAAATTGATAACCAGGAAAATAAATTGTAGTCGTATTGTTAATTAGGAGACAAAAATCCAAAAGACGAGATTTTAAACACAAACTAGACAAACTTGGGATGCTTGTGCAAGTGCTATAATTTAAGCTTAATTTCCATGGGACATCCTTACCAACACTTATAAAATTGAAAAAACTCGAGGAAAACACAATGTCAGATATCCAAGTTAAGAGAAGAGCACATTATCTTTCAAAAAAAAAAGTCAAGTTTGTGAAATTGTTAAGCCACAATTCTAAGGTTGCGACAATATTGGTCATGGTTTGCACCATGGCTATGTTATAATAATGGTAATTTTTAGGAGTGATAATGGAAGAGTGCAATAATATTTTGATGTCACTTCCCATAACCACCTTCGCCACCAACTTCGCCACCAATATAACACATGGGTTGTTCACACAAACTAGTTTTCCTAGCCTCATAGTCCTTTAAGGTGACAATTCCTTTATTCTCCACCCACAGTTAGCAAATCTTTAAATAATTATGATGAACAAAAATAAATTAAAAACAATTTTTTTTAAAGCTTGGCAGTACCTTTCTCTTCATTCCTTCAAAACAACAGGTTACAATCATAGAATATGTTCAACGGTCTCAACTTGCCCGAAGGAAAATAAGTTTGTTGACCACCGAACAACATTATAGCGCATCCAAAAAATTAACAATTTCTGTTTGTACATCCAAGACTTATAGGCCAGTCTGTAAACCCTCTAAACTTAAGACTACAAAAGTAAATGCTCTCAGACAAGTTCATTATAATAAAACAAAAATTATCGAACAAGTATTTCCAGCAGTTAATCATCACATGATTATACTATAGCAGGATCTTTTCCAATTGACCTTGGCATTTCAAATTGTGGCAGACCTTGAAGCTATTGTTCAATGCGGCCAAGGCAGACATTCGAATGGTGCAACTATAGCTCAATAAATTGAATTTCCTTTTGGATGTATGTGAGGCTCGACTCAAGTTTTGAATTTCCCACTGCTTGAAGAGTAGACATTATGGCTTTCGCCAATATACATTTCATGAGAGAGTAGAGATGCACCGACATTTTGAATAGAGTAAACCGGCCCTGGGTATGCGTCGGATTATAAACCAAAGTTGTCTAGTCCTCGACCGGAAACTTTGCTACAAAATTTAAATTCAAATCCATCTCCCATGTTTAGATCAGTTTTTTCACTTGTGCAGAGGACCCAATGAAATAAGCATTGAAGGTGTTTTGCATATTCTCAGGATTTGTTTTCTGGCCTCTTTGATGCAGGGGTTTGTTGGAGGAAGACTGTTTCTCTTTACCCTTACCACTCAATTGCTTTCTACCACAGTCTCCATGACCTTTCTTTCCATTACCTGGAGCTTCCTTCACCATACCATATTTCACCTAACCACCAAACAACTTCAAGACAACTCTAACCCGCACTAGAGGCAAGACCCATGGTGTAGGAGCCCAAGGGAATAGTAGTTTAGGCTGACCTGTAACGGTCAAGAAGACAAACAAACAACTACCCCTACTCTGTCGGGTAGTTATAACATTCATATGCACCCGACGACATAAAATCACACCCTATTTCCAACATTATATCCTTTTTTCTTCCAAGAACTAGAATTTTTGCATATCACTAAGTGATTCTTGATAATAGGCAAAAAACCCTTTCAATTGTAGCAACCAGGATTTAATATTTTGTACCCGAACTAAACCGAGAACCACTATTGTACGCATGACTTGTTGGAGCAACGGAAAATAGAGTTGAAAAAACTCACATACATTATGTGCATTTACCAGATTGAGGACAAAAAAAAAAAAAAAAATCCCAAAAAATCCCAAAAAATTCCCATTTGAGCGAGAAAATTTTCATAGAAAACAAAAATTCGACATGATAAACTCAAACAAATTCATATTTATCAACAACCTAAATTTCTAGTGCTTCAATTTTCTCAAACCCTTCCATTCATAATGCATGTTCTGAGGCGAAGTCTCCATATCGTTGAACATGACAACCTTATAAACATATACGAGGATACATGCATTACCTCCACGCCATGAGAGACTGTTGCGTTGTATCTCTCTCACCTAACTAGCTTCTCGAACCAGCTTATAGTGTTTACCACCCACCAGAGATACCAGTGATAAAGCCAGATAGTTTCTTGCATCCAGAATGTGTCTCCCAGCACCTCGAAGGGGAGATAATTTTTTATCGAGGCTTATTCTTATAGAGTTCTACAGATCTGTTGAGCCTTGAATGGAGCTATCGTGTGAAGGTGTGCAAAGGGCCACCCACTTGCCCTTGCACTTAAGTGGTTAGTCATTACTCTGATCCCCATGCGAATCATCTCCCACCTCACACCCCGATCGCGAAGATTGGCAAGGGTTCACTTCCTAGGCCAGGATCACATGCAAGGTCTCTAATCCTTCTCCCTGAAACTTGCATTTCTCAGTTATATCTAAATACTTGCAAGGGTGGATGCATCCGCAATTCCCCTAGAAGTTCACTAGTTACGAAATCGACGAACATGCAAGGGAAAAAACAAAACAAAAAAAATTAAAACCATCCTAATTTGACATATAACATAGTGAGAGAGGATTAAATTTGTAGAAGTGAAAACTTTTCCTAAATATATTTTGATTTAAAAAAGCCTCTCGCCTTGAGGGACTTGATCTCTTTTAAATTAATAATAGATTTTTAGTTTATATAGATTATGTGTTAACTCTATGTTCAATAAGGAAAGAATTACACATGCGAGTGGCATTAAGCAACATATCATATTTGTTACATATAGCTCAATACTTGTTTGAAAGATAAGAGAAATTGTTAGATAATTCATCATTAATAAGAATAATTTAGATACTATATTTTTCATCATTATAAGAAAAAATTGGATACTATTATTTTTCATCATTCTTTAATTAAAGAGAGACTCCACATACCAAAAGGTTAGTGGATTTGAGAAAACATGAGACAAAAATAGAAAAATAAAAATAAATAATAATAATAATAATAATAATAATAATAATAATAATAATATTTTTTATTATTTTAGTGATTTCTTTTTATTCCATTAATAAATGTGTATATTTTGGAATTAGAAGATAGCGTCTAGATTGAACACTGAGAATTCATTCAATCAAGTCAACCATTTTAATCTACATTTCCCAATGTTAAACTCCTAATCATGGGAATTATTCAATGATGGTCATCCCTTTAAATCTTCTTTGTCAAAGGTTAAACTCACACAATGGTCAAAACCAATCCAAACGCCTCGCTGCCACTTTTCCACCAAAAGAATAGGACATAATAAAAAATGCGAGTAATTACGATCGAATGAAGACGCATTTTTTTATCACCACAAGAATGGAGATGTTTTTTACTTCCATGGATATGGATGAGTAGAGGATTTCTCCTACTAAGTTTTAGTATCGGTGTGTTGGTCTCAGTGAACCAGAACTCATTAAAATGTACCATGAACAAATCACAATAAGTCGACTAGACGATGATGTCGATATCATTGTGCACTCAAGTGGAATAATTTAATGCATTCAATGATCTAGTTTTACACAACTTGGGGCTAGGGAATCATAAATACCATTGCACAAATATTTCAATATTTATACGTGAAATTGAGTTGTATAATTGATGTTGGGTTTATATGCATATGCAAGGCCTATAGAAATGGTTAATTTCAAATATCCCAAAATAATATAAGCGTGATCCTTACAAACTATGTAAATACAATTAAAATGATACTAAGCACAGATAAGCATCATGGAGCACATACATGCCAAAACAAAGAAAATCTGACAACATGGGTAAGAATTACCGACGAGGGTTTTTTTTGGCTTCTTCTTCAAACCCTCTAATCTCGTTGGGCAAGTGAGATAGCAAGACTAGGCCCAAATGTTTTATTCCCAAGTTTAGTGTGTCTCTTCGAATTTACAAGTTTATTTATAGTAAGGAAAATCAATTAACTTATATTTAATTAATTAAATAAATACAAGTACAGAAATGAAATATATATAAGATTTATAGTAAGT
Source organism: Pinus albicaulis (assembly GCA_034641835.2). Taxonomy (NCBI): domain Eukaryota; kingdom Viridiplantae; phylum Streptophyta; class Pinopsida; order Pinales; family Pinaceae; genus Pinus; species Pinus albicaulis. The sequence continues at coordinate 1,313,227,993 of CM076582.1, forward strand.
AAACCAAATAATGTGTAAATGGACAATATATAACAACATATTAAATTATGAACAATCTGAAATTGAACTGAAACAATTAATTAACAACAATATAGCAGTGCTGCACAAGCCAAAACGTTATGAAACACTTGATAAAATTCGTTCTAGAAATTATCAACTTAAATAAGATTCAATGAAAAATCTTTTATGAAAAATAGATAAATTCATAGAAGTATGCACACGAATGAGTGGTTAAAAATGACTGATATTTATTAAAAATTGTGAGCATAGCCTTTTCTATGGAAATTCTCTATGAAAAACATTAGCCATGACTCTATTCGAAATTCTTACGATGTGAAGGAATCACACATAAACCTTTAGAGAGAAAAAATGATATGAAACAATTTTAGAAAATCTTTCCAAAAAATATGATATAATTAAGTGAGAAATTCTTCTTATTAATTTCACTAATATAAATAACTAACCTTTTATAAACATAATAGAACTGTTGGAAATAATGATACCTAAAAATTTAAAGAAGAATGAGATGAATGTACCTTTCTACCTTATCTCTCCTTTGAATGAGTTTGCTACCACCAAACAAAAAACCTACTTCAACTCATAGAATAATGAATTAGAGAAATATAGTGACGACTTATGACTTGTGCATACCTCTCCTTGGAGAGTGTTCCCTTGAAATTGTTAGAGAGGATAATAATTTATGACATTTGTTTTTATTTTATTTTAATATTTCTATTATCAATCGGGAAAGAAGAGTTCAAAATAAAATGTTAAAAATTTAATTTGACTTTTAATCAAATTTGGCAGGTTAGGCCTTTTCTTATACTAATGATCTTATTATGACTTTGACATCTCAAGTGTTCTCAATAATAAAATAATATGAAGCATAAAATTTATCTTATTATGACTTTGACATTTCAAGTGTTCTCAATAATAAAATAATATGAAACATAAAATTTGGAAATATACATTTTTTTTCTTCTAAAATAATAATTATATAAAATCGAAATATAAAAATATTCTTTGTGTCTCTTTTTGTCTCTCATCTTATTTGATCAAGTGGATTAATAAAATGCTAAAAATTAAACTGCTTACAATTACATGAAACTGGTGCCAAATTGAAGATCTTGTCGCCCTAAATCCAATGCAACTTGTTCCACTCAAAAACAATATCATATGCTCTTGATATCATGTTCTGATCGATTTTCCAAACAACCAAAATTTTTAAAATGAAGTTGCAGGGATGAATGATGTTGAGTCAGTATTCGGTACGCTAAATAGGCATGAATGGGTAGGGCGATTGTACTTTATATGGACCAATGGTGTGGTGAAAAGTGTCATGTTTTGGTTTGTTGATGACCAGTGCAATTTCATTGGTTGAAGGTTCATTCAGGAGGTTGAATTAGAAGAGGTCACGTAGGCGAATAAGTGTGTGCCACGTGGCCTCCAGAGATTGGTGAAATTTATTTTTGGGTCTCAACCGACCTCAGGGGAATCTAACACATGACCCCAACCGGCAACACCGATCTCCACTAGTCTGCCACACTTGTTCCTTGATATACACTAAAGTCTGCTTGTATTTAAAGTTTATTGGTATTCACATTGGGGATCAGGGTCGGGGTTAACCCCTGGCCCCTAGTGCACCGAATCCATGACACATGGCGGGAAGCTAGGGGCGCGGGGTTAACCCCAACCCCATATCACAATTCAACCATATTTTATAACGCAACCATATATTATATGTTACCACTGCAAAGTTTTAACACCAGTTAACTTGCAGTTATAGGGGTTATAACACATTGCAACCATAGTTTATGGCACAGTTTAGTTGGAGTTCAAACTTTGGCGGAAAGCACATTATACCATAGTTAAATGGGAGTTGGGTTGTGACTCAATGGAGTTATCCAACCACTGGAGAGACTCATGCAATAACCATGGTACGAACGGAGTAATTGTTTGGTTTAAGTTTTGGCGCGTGGAAAATTAAAACTTGACAATCAGTGGGTGTTAACCTAACCCAAACACAACTCTAGTTCACAGGAATGTGTTAAGATTTTGGTGGTTTAATTCAAACTGAACTAAGATCGTCAACTGCAAATGTGCCACATGGCATTATTTTGCCGGTTTGTGGGGATTATTAGATAATTTAATGAAGCGACAATTTTCACCTAAAAAATTAGGATAGTTAGCAGGAAAAATGCTATAGAGCATAATCGACTCAAAATATCGGTGGGCTTATTAGCACAACATAACCAAGTGTTGAATATAATTGACCCCATAACCTACCATTAGCGAGCTGCATTAGAGTGAGAACTCCACCAATTAAACTAACCCTCCAATATATATATATATATATATATATATTAGTTTAATATATAGTATAGTTAATATTGTTCATAAGCTTCAATTACATGTATAAAAATTTATACATAACAAAGATATTGACAATTATATTAATAAATATATAATAATCATTTACCATTTACTGAGAAATAAATCAATTTTATTAAGAATAATATGTCAATTATATTATAAATGGAACTATAATTATAAATTTGAGGACTTTATCTACAGTCTGGTTTTAGTAATATTCACAGTTTCGTTAAATTATGCTTTCTGTTAAATCAAGAATGGAAAATGTTAGTCCAGGTTCATAATCCCGATTCGGGTAAGCAATATTTTGATGCCTAGAGGATGATGACTCCATAGGAACCTCATACTGATTCTACGCTTCGTGTAACTGAATCTACACTTCATGTAACTGACTCATTTTGTTATACAAGACCTTTTTTCCTGTTCATAATGGAACTTCACTGTCAAACCATAATGGCAAGAGGTTAGAATGGAAATTGTAAAGCAACAGGGAGAAGAAGAAAGTTTGAAGAAAATCAGATAGCAAGGCCAAATAAAAGAGGCAGAAAGAGCAACAAGAAGCTTCTCAAAAATATTGCAGATCTATATCATTCAGGGAATCTGGCCCATATCTGGAAGACTACCTAGGGATGGGAAAGGCAAAGTGATGCGGAAGAAGAAGATCACAAAAAGAAAGAGGCCAGAATGGAGTTTATATCAGACCCCAGAAATATAAGAGGTAGGGTCTCTCTCTTTTAGCAATCTGTCCAAACATATTGGAAAATGAAAAGTGTATTAGCAAAGACAATGACAAGCATGCAAGAAAAGCAAGCCAGCCCCTCAGTGCTCTTTGAACTCCAACAAATAAAGCAGGATATTCGGGAGATGGAAAAGGCTCAAATCTAGGCTACTTATCGCATTGGGAGGATTGAACAACAGCTGCAAAGAATGCAGCAAGCGGAAATACCAATATCCAATACAAAGGATCCAGCACCAGTGGACTCTTCGGATGGATAAAATCTTTTTGGATATAGTTTGTTATGTTTTTGGTAGATAATAAGTATAGTATTTGTTTCATTTGCAAATTTTATAGACGTAGCATAGTGGTCATAGATGTAAATAGAAGGAAAAGACAATATCAATTTTGGTTGGCTTTTAACTCTTTGAGGTAGCCAACAGACCTAGTTTCCTTCGAGTAGATTGAGGAAAATGTATACAATAAAATATGTAAAGCAACTTGCTCTGTTTAAAAATAGAAAATAGAAAGGCACTACCAAATTTACAATATATATATATATATATATATATATATATATATATATATATATATATATATATATATATATATATATATATATATATAAGACCAAAAGAATATTTTAACTAGAAAAATTTAATATTTTCATCATATATACATAATTTTTTTTGAAATAATATATAATATATGAAATTGAAATTAAAATACATTATATATATATATGTGGAGATATTTCGCATATTTTTTTATTTCTATTTATTTTAGAACATATTTATTTATTATTATTATTATTATAGTGAATATTTTTTTATATTAAACTGTGAAATGAACCTCTTGGCTCAATGAAATAGACAACTTAGTAACACTATTTTATATTTAAATTTTAGTTATAAATTTATATATCGATTAATATATATATATATATATATATATATATATATATATATATATATATATATATATATATATATATATATATATAATAACAATCTAATACAAATTTTCTTTAACGGTTCATAAAGTCAACCAATTTATTCATAAAATCAACTAATTTATTAAATATATTTATCATTTAATCCAATGATAAATAAATGTAAGTCTAAGGTAATGTCCACATCAATGACAGGATGGCCGCAGGTCCTAGGTCATGGTTGCAGGTGCGAGGGCTGCGGCCAACTGGGCCGAGGGCCTAAAGTTTTTTTTGTAAAGGTAAAGCTTAATGAGGAAGGCGGTTGAATGCAGCGGAGGTTAGCAGAAGGATCGGCTGGCAAATCAAGGCATCAGAGGAAGACATCTGGCAGGGATCTGAAGGCCCGGTTTGAAACGTGGACTGTCAGTCTTTGGATCATGGGCGCAGTTGGAGGCTTCATGATCTCGGCATCAGAAAACCGCCTGAGACTCTGTCTTCTGCTCGACATAGTTGTCGCTCTCTCCGTCTAACCCGAGGTATTACCCTGTCACTGAAGACCGAAACGGTTCATTTTGGCAGTTTTAGCGTTTAAGCAGGTGCATTAATCATGGTTAATCCTAGTGAGGCCATCGATCTCGACCCTGAACCGGAAGACATACTGTTGGTGTGGGGAAAGGACCTAACGACACAGAATATTGAACAGTTCTTTGGGTCAAGCGGTCACCATGGGATTTCGAAGCCAAGTCCAGACCTACAAGAGTCACGAAACAATAGGACCTCGATCAAATTATTGGAGGAAAGGTTTGGGCTGGTAGTGCAGGAAAACCAGGAGGCCCCTGTTCAATTCAATCACCAGGAATCGAGTGCTCAGAATAAGGGTTTCCCTCAGGCGGAAGTACCCAGCTTCACACAAGTAAGTAATTCAAAATCTCTCTCTCCTTCTCATCCTTATACTGAAGGTCTTGAAGATGTGGTCTTCGGCCATGGCCCTTAAAACCGGTATTGGCATAGCCCGATTAGAGGGCTCAAATCGGACCTATGGCCGGTTAAAGAAGGTAGATCGCCAGCTATAACTAGATCGTCTATAGAAAGGGTTTTGGTAAACCCTAGCATGATACTTGAGCCAGAGATAGTGGGATCTGAAGCGGATGAGGGTCGAAGGAAGGATGGTTCAGGAGGCAAAGCAGAAAATCAGCCAGAAGAGGAGGGCTTAGAAAAATGAGTGGACAAAGGAGCAGGGATCGAGGGTATCGTGGGAAATACTGAGTCAGAGATCCCCTCAGGAATTGTGCCAGTAGGAAAAAAGGATTTCTCACAGCAAAAAGAAGCGGAAAATGGGGTCGCTGTTGCTCAAGGAAGGGAAGAGGGTTCTGGCAATAGGCAGGGTGGGGAGAAGAGGAAGAAACAGAAACTAATCAAGAAAAATACAGAAGCAAATCTTGTTCTGGGGGTGGACGTCCAAATAGAGGAAGCTATGGAGGTGGCTGAGTGCACATTGGTAGGACGAGTCCGAGGGAAAAAATATTCATGCCAATTCATTCAAAATTGGGCAGATCAGCAATGGCAGGCGGCCCCAGAAAAATCCTTCAAAGTTTCAGTTCTAGCAAAAGGATGGTTCATGATTTAGTTTGATAAGAAGGAAATGGCGGAGTGGGTGATGGAAAAAAATTGGGCTTTTGGGAACCATCCCGTTCTCTTCAGGCGATGGATGCCACTGTTCGATGTGCAGCGAGAAAAGGTAGATTCATTCCCGGTATGGGTTCGCGCCCCTGGTCTACCTCATTTTCTATCGGTGGATTCAGTTTTTAGGTCCATTGGTAACATGCTTGGCACTTATCTCGAAACGGATATGTCTTTCATCGAAACAAGGAATAAAGCTATGGCCCAGATATTGGTCAATCTTAACCCCGGAGAAAGCCTAGCAGAAAATATAAAAATTCATTATAAAGACCTCACTTTCGATCAGCCATTGGACTACCAACACCTGCCTTTTAGGTGTCACAGATGCCATGAGTATGGACATCTTGCAAGGGACTACCCTTTGGGTTTTCGCCGCAGGAGGAAACAAAAGAAAGCCGAAGAAGAGGTGGTATCAACAGGAGAGGAGATAGACCCCAGATATGAGGCGGTCCAAGTGGGCGATGCCATGGAAGTGGATAGGAACGAGAAGAAGAAGGCTTCGATGCAGGCACAACAGACCTTGCGCCCGGACTTTGGAGAAGGATCTCCAATTGGATCAGGGAATGGTGCTCTGGAAGTCACAAAAGAAGTATCTGAAGGCATCCTTGAAGTCACGATGGGTACGCATCTAGGCTCTTGTTTTCCTTCTATGCCTCCTCCTTTTGAAGTAAAAGATGCATGCTTAAACTCAAATTCGCATAGTCATTCATCTGTAGAACACTCGTGGGTTGAAAATATCATTGCATCTATCCCCAAGATCAATCTGAACTGTGAAGAGGCTCCAAATGATATCGGTGATATAAAATTCTCTCCTTCCAAAACTATATGTCATTATAACCTGCGTTCCCTTGACAAAAGACCGGCTTCTGGAGATCCAATCAGAGGTTTAGGCATGGATGTGCCTCAGACCTCTATGAATAAGTCGAGGGGACAGAAGTCTTTCCTGTCTAAGGCTCAGGTGAAAGAAAAATTTGACGTGGTGGATGGTAAACAACTATCGATTCCTGGGGTGCTTAGAGTGGCGAAACCCTGTGAGGATGTGTCAAAATGATCTTTCTTTCATGGAACTATAGGGGTTTAGCCAGTAAACCCAAAAAATTGGCTTTGAAGGAGTTGGTACAGCATTATAACCCAGAAGTACTCATGCTACAGGAGACCTTAGGCATGAGTTCAGAAGTGTTGTCATCTCTGTGTTCCATTTTACCGGGGTGGCATTTTCAATAATTGGATTCCAATGGTCACTCGGGAGGCTTGGCTATAGGCTTCAGGGAAGGAAGAATGAAACTCATCAATACATGGGGGATGGAAGCTATGACCCCTGATTTTTACTTCCCTCTGATAATCTTAAATATATACGGTCCATGCCAGGAGAGAGTCTCTTTTTGGAACAACCTTCTGGCTAAAGCAGTGATGAGAAATCAAAATCTGGTGGTAGGAGGTGATCTAAATTTTTCCATTGGGAATGTCGAGGCTTGGGGTCCTTCAGCCAGAGAAGACCCTTTATTAGATTTCTTTTTTAATGCCCTTGCTACACATAATCTGATCGATGCAAACCTGCTAAAATTGAAACCTACATGGAGAAATCGTAGAACAAGTGAAGCTAGAATCGCAAAAAGATTAGACATGTTTCTTATAAGTGAAGATCTAACTTCTAGAATCCTGGTTTTCAGACAGTGGGTAGGAGAGGGGGGGAATTCGGATCACTTCCCAGTCCTACTCGAGCTGTCCAAGCCTCCCTTTAGGCCGGCAGCACCCTTAAAATTCAACGCAGCATGGATGCAGGAGGAATCATTCAGAAAGATCTTTAATGAAACTTGGAAACACCCATGTAGGGATGCCACGGAAGATAAGAGTTTCCTTTTCATGGAAAATTTGAAAAGGCTGAAGAAGGCCACGATGGATTGGGCAAAAAAGAGGAATCAGAAACAAAATGAAGCCTTAATCAATATCAATCTGGAGCTTGAGGAATTGAAAAATCCTGATTCGAATGGCTATGAATCTCAGGAGTCGAAGGATAGGATATTGTTGTTAGAAAAGAAGAGAATTAAAATTCTTTTGGACAGAGAAGAGGAATGGAGGTTGAAAAGCAGGGAAATTTGGCTGATGGATGGAGATGAAAATACAAATTTTTTTCACAATTATGCAAAAGGGAGGAAGATAATGAATACTATCTGGAAGTTAAAGGACGAGGAAGGTAGAGAGGCCAATACCTTTGAATCTCTCTCGTACATGGGGAGGACCATTTTCAAAAATTATTCTCTGAGCAAGGATAGACTACATTAGCAAAGGTTATCAAAACAACCCAATGTTTTCCTCGATATGTGGAGGAGGATGAAGCTGAGGGCTTGCAGGGAGAAGTCACCCCTGAAGAAGTGGAGAGTATTATAAAATCTATGGCCAAAGATAAAATTCCTGGGCCTGACGGGTGGCCTATAGAAATTTTCCAACATTTCTTTGATCAGATTGGCTCAGAATTAATAGAGGTGGTTGAGGAATCCAGAAGGAAAGGTATGGTATATGCGCCTTTTAACTCAACCTTTATAGCCCTTATTCCCAAGAAAGAAGACCCTGAGTCGTTTGAATATTTCAGGCCCATTTCACTCTGCAACAGCATTTATAAAATTATAGCTAAGGTGATTGTTGTCCGTTTAAAGCCAATTCTGTCCAGATGCATCTCAAATGAACAGTTTTGTTTTCTGGATGGGCGCCAAATTCATGAAGCCATAGGGGTGGCTCAAGAGATAATTCATTGTGTGAAATTGATGAAAAGGAAAGGAGCAGTGGTGAAAATCGACCTGTCAAAAGCCTTCGACAGAATCAGTTGGACCTACCTCCGGATGCTGCTAACACACCTGGGTTTTAAAATTGACTTTATCAATTGGATTATGGGATGTATCTCCAGTGTCAGTTATGTGGTACTTATAAATGGAGCAGCCCCTCCATTCTTCAAAGGGAAAAGAGGATTAAGACAAGGTTTCCCTTTGTCTCCACTGCTCTTCCTTCTGGTAGCAGAAGGGCTGAGCCAGCTAATTCTAAAAGCCAAAAGGGAAGGAATAATAAAAGGTCTGGAGGTTGCTATCAACTTATGCATTTCACATCTTCTTGTTGTCGATGATATTTTACTCTTCAGTAATGGAAACCAATCAGAAATAAAAGAGATTAAGAATATTCTTGAGCTTTTCATGAAAGCATCTGGGATGCAAGTAAATTATAGGAAATCGCAGCTCATTCTGGAAGGCTTTAATAGACAGGAGCAAAGCCAAATTACCTCAGTTCTTCCTTTTGAGGTTTATAAGCTTGGGGACCCTTTCAAATATCTGGGGTTTTGGCTGAAACCGGATAATTATAGGAAGCAGGACTGGAATTAGTTGGTAGCAAAGATTGAAGCCAGAATTTCTCACTGGAGCTTTAAGTGGATTTCCAGAGCAGGAAGGCTAACTTTAATTAAATCAGTCCTTCTAGCAATCCCAGTTTACTGGGTTGCGCTGACCTGGGTTCCTATAGGTATATTGGAAAAGATAAGAAGAATCTGTAGCAGATTTTTATGGGCTAGATCAAAGGAGGATTCATTGCTTCCCTGGATTGCCTGGGAGAAAGTGGCAAGACCAAAAGAATGGGGAGGGTGGGGAATAAAAGACATCACTACTTTTGGATCCTCCCTGGCGGAAAAATCAGGGTGGAGAATCATCAACACGGAAAACCTCTGGATGAAAGTGGTGAAACGGAAATACATTGACCCCTCTCATCTTGAGGATTGGATAAGGAACCCAAAAAAGAAAGGAGGAAATGTGTCGATAGTCTGGAGGGCGACTATAGATGCCTGAAAAATTATTGAACAAGGATTGTCCTGGTAGATTGGAAACGGTGAAAATATTCGAATTGGAAGGGATCCCTGGGTGGGGTGTAATGAGAACTTTGCTCTACCCCCTAGCTTGATTAGGCATCTCGAGTCCAAAGGAATTCTTTTTCTAAATCAGGTAGAGAAAATCAGTCGCTCAACCATATGGGGACAAGCTTAGAAATCAGGAGAGGAATTGGACCTTCATCCCCATTGGTGGAATGATTGGAAGGTCTACTTTCAAGAACTTTCCAGATCAAATGTAAGGTTTAAAGACAAACCAGATCAGCTCGTGTGGGCTCACGCTGATTCTGGAATCTACTCCCCAAAATTTGGATACAAGTTCCTCATGACAAAAAAGGCTGGGGAGATCCGGAATGGTGGGCAAAGTCATTATGGAAGTTAAAGTGCCCGGCTAAAGCAAAAATTTTCTTTTGGTGTATTTTAAAAGGAAAAGTCCCAACATGGGACATTCTGCAATCTAGATTTAAATTAGGGCCGAGAAGATGTGCTATGTGAAAAAATGATTCAGAAACTATAACGCACCTTTTTATTGGTTGTCCTATAGTTAAAAAAGTTTGGATGGAGTTTGAGAAGCTTATTCATTTACAGATAGCCTGGGAAGGGGATAATACCTCTGAATCTTGGCACAAATGGTGGCACTTAAATTCAATTTGGAAATTGAGGAATTTGCCTCCTATTATCTGTTGGGGCATTTGGATTGCAAGAAACAGATTCATCTTTCAGGACAAGGAAACCACTGTTGAATCAATTTCCATTCAGTGTACATCAATTTATTCAAATATTCCGGATTCGGAGGAAGAAAGGATGCCCAGATAGGTTAGAGAAGAACAAATCAAGGAAGGAGTGCCATGGGCTTACTTTGACGGAGCCTCTCAAAATAACAAAGCTGGAGCAGGTCTAATCATCCATATAAACGAAAGACATTCTCTAAAAGCTTCCGTAGGCTTAGGCAGTGGCTCAAATAATTTTGCAGAATTATCTTCTCTTAAGCTTCTTCTATGTTGGCTGATACACAGGAACATCTTCACAGTTCAAATTTTTGGGGATTCATTAAATGTTATCAAATGGGAAAATGATCAAAGCAGATGTCAAAATTATATCTTGTATCCTTTATTAGAATATATACAGCATTTAAAATTATCTTTTAATGTCTTCTCTATTCATCACACCTACAGGGAACGCAACGAATCTACAGACAAGCTTTCTAAAGAAGGTTTATAACAAGATTTGGGCAGTTGGAGAATAGTGGAGGATAACAATGGAGGCATCCACCTCTCAGACCAGCCTCTTTATGTATAGATTGCATGATCCTAGCACTTAGCAAAACTGGTCATACTAGCTTCTTTTTGTATACAGCTGAAAAGTCTTTTTTTTTTAAAATCTGTTTAGTCTTTTATGCTAGTGTTATGCATTCTTTTTCATCTTGGGTTGTTTTCCTCGATAGAGGAAACCCGGGGAAAGATACCAGCTGCTATTTTTGTCACCATGGATATTAAACATAAGGAAACTGTTGACTCTTTTTGATAACGCTGAGGAAGGGAGCTGTTTTCCTCTCCAGATGAGGCTCTGCTTATGCTCAGAATAGCTTTCCGACAGGTTTTTATGATGCTCTATAGCAAAAAGAAAGCTGCGCCATGTATATGTAACTTTTTATCATGGTTATAAAAAGTTCATTTTTTTCTTTGGAAAAAAAATCCAATGATAAATAACAAAATGGTTAAATATTAATGGAAATATGGATTTTTTTCACCGAAATATCCAAAACCAAAGTATCAGTGTCTCCCAACAGCTGATCTAAAGTCATCATTTCATTCCATTATGAGTAATGATTCTTGTCGGAAATTCTAAGCATTTCACTAAAAGATTCATTTACCATTTTAATATTTTAATTTATGGCATGCTATGTAATTGGAATTAGTTTAATTTTATATTAATTTTATGAAAAATGATATATTAATACTAAGGAAAAATATTTCTGTTAAGGAATATCTGTTATGAGATTTCATGTTCCGTACAGACAGTAACAGAGTAAATTTCTATTTGAATTTTAATTATTTAATCTATTACAGAATAAGTAATATGCACTCCTGCACAAAACTTCATTTAACCCATTACCTTGCTATCAAACATAATATGCAACCTAAAAAACATTTACTTGAGGTATGGTTGTTGTCAGAAAATTTAACGCGGTGGTCAAGATTAATTTTCCAACACTCCCCCTTAATCACGATTGTCATCATTAACCATTCCCATGTTGAAATTTGCAACAAGAAATAGTTAAATTGGCATGGAGAAACAAAATCCAGAAAATGCCACCCAGAAATGGTTACCATGTGAGGCTTTTGGTTTAATTATCCCTTAATTAAATTGAAGCTAAACTGTAATTTCATCTCATAACAACTTGTATCAGTTAACTAAGTGAGATAGAATTAGTTAGCTCAAGAACTTCAAGTTGAGGATCAATGGTGAGGCATGTAGAGTGATTCTATTATTTTCAGAGTTGAGTTGTAGATGTAGCACTAGTGTGGTGTGAGTGCAATCAATTAACTCAAATTATTTGAGTTAAAATCATTTTAACTAGTTCTAATTGAGTGATGAGCTAGTAGAAGATCAAGTGAATTAAAATAGATTTAAGTCACAAGTAGTGATCTACCAAGTAATTGATGATTCACTATTAATAGTTTCATGCATGTCAATTTTGATGATGACCGAGTTGACACAAATATTAAGGCTATATAAACTATCAGCTATATTATTAGCGAACTGCCCATGTGAAGTTATAAAGCCATGGGAAGCCCATGATGGATTGCACAGTCAAGGAAGGTTGAAATTCCTATTTAATACAAATTATTTTTCCTAGGAATTATGTGAGCAAGGAAGGTTGAATATGGGCATGATATTGGCTATGTATTGCTCCAATTTTGCATAGATCAGTGTAATAAAATTGGTCAAGTGTATGAGTTTGTGGTGACCACATATGCATTGTATTTTCTCATGATTCTTTGGTTCATTATACAATAAATATGGAGGGTTTTTGAGTAGTTTCTTTCTGTAGGAAAATATTATGTTGTGTTATTGATTTACATATTTCTCTTACTTGGATGTCATTGAGCGATCGTGATTTATATTCTGAAAATATTGTAAAAGGATTCAATATCTTGTTTTAGTACATTAAATTATCAGATTGAATCCATTGATGTAATTTCTACGTGGTATCATATTTGTGTTAGAGATTTTCTACATGGTATCATAGCAGGAAATTTTTGGGTAGAAAGTTTGCAGAGAATATGTGAAAATTTTGATGCAAAATTTTGAAAAAAAAATAGCATATTTGGATTCCTTGCAAAAAAACACCCAAATTGAAAAAAACATCGGTCGAATCAGAGATCAGATGAGGGCGATATCATCAATTTAAAATCAGCGCTTTTTTTAGAATTTTTTTTAATGATGGGATGATTACAATATGCGTGAGTCATTAAAGGAAATAAAGCCAAGGGAAATAAGTCCCAAGGAAAATAAGGCAAGAGATACTTGTCCAAGATAAAAAAAAATCATTGTCGCGAGCATGGGCACTATGCTTCAAATTTTCCACAAAAGAAGGCAAGCAAGAAGGAGCTTGCAGTTGTAGTGGGTGAAGCATTGGCTTGAGAGTTCGAGATTGATTTTACTCTCATTTCATGCATGGAAAACACTATAATGGGATGCATGTGGTATCTAGAAATTGGTGCCTCATTCCATATGATGGGGAATAGATATATCTTCAGTGACTTGGAGGATAAGGACCAATAGCATAGCATATAGTTTGGAGATGACGGGAGGTATAACGTGACTGACATAGGTACATTTACCTTCCAGAGGGAGTTTGGCTCCCCTCTCAGACTTGAAGATGTTTTGTATGTTCTTGGCCTAAGGAAGAATATTGTCTTCATAGTAGTATTGGAAGACTGTGTTTATGAGGTGATGTTTAGAAAAGGAAAGGTGTTCCTTAAACACATAGCCACACGATAGATGAAGCAGGTCAGTTCAAGAGTAAAAAATCTGTATGATATCGAGGTTGAGGATGCATGCAAGGATTTGAGGAGAAAATTAGTGGTTAATGATTTGGTGGTTGAGAGGGAGCAATTATCTCTCAACATGTAGCCTCAGAAGTATTCTCAGTAGGTTCTGGAGCAGCCAGAGTTGGAGAAGAAGAGAGGAGACTGAGTGGAAGAGTCCACTCAAGCAGAGACCTCCAGGAGGGGGTAATTTTTATCTAGATGGGGAGAGGGAGAAAATGAAACTATACCTCTAGGTGTGAGGTTAAGTGATGTGCTGAATTAATCCCAAGAATACATTTACGCATGGTCCATTGAGATGGCATGTCTCATCGATCGAACCTGGCTATGAGGAGCTCATAGTAGAACAACAAAAATAAAGATCGATTAGATATATGTGGTCAGATATCTTGAGGACAAAAATCAGAGCGACAGATGTCAAATATTGGAGCGCAGATAAGAGTTGACAGCATTGCAGAGGGCAAAGATGCAGATGTCAGTAATAGCGCACGGAGTCCAGTAGACATGTGCAGTAACTAGCAGTAGTCAGAATAATTTGATGACAGATGCATTATATTGATTCAACTATTTCAAGGTTATTCAGTTTCAGGATAATTTCATGTGCAAACAACACTAGAGAAGTGTTGCATGCAAGAACATTTCAAAGGTAACGGATTATGATATATTGATTCCTTTCTTGTTGAGAGGGAGTGTTGAAATTTGCAACAAGAATAGTGCAATTGGAATCCAAAAACAAAATTTAGAAAATGGCAGCTAGAAATTGCTACCATGTGAGGCTTTTTATTTAGCTATCCCTTAATTAAATTGAAACTGAAATGTAATTTCATCTCATAAAAACTTGTATTAGTTAACTAGGTGAGATAGACTTAGTTAGCTTAATAATTTTGAGTTGAGGGTAAATGGTGAGGCATGTAGAGTGATTCTATTATTTTCACGGTCTAGTTGCAGTTGTAGCACTGGTGTGGTGTGAGTGCAATCAGTTAACTCAGATTAATTGAGCTAAAATCAGTGTAACTAGTTCTAACAGAATGATGAGCTAGTGAAAGATCAAGTGAATTAAAATAGATTTAATTCACAAGTAGTGATCTATCGAGTAATTGATGATTCACTATTAATAGTTGCATGCATGTCAATTCCGATGACGACCCAATTGAGACAAAGATGAATGGTAAGTAACTATCAGTTATATTATTAGCAAACTACCTAGGTGCAGTTATAAAGCCACAGGAAGCCCATGATGGATTGTGCAATCAAGGAAGCTTGGAATTCCTATTTAGTAGGAATTATTTTGCCTAGGGATTGTGTGAGCAAGGAAGGCTCGAGGTGGGCATGAAATTGGCTATGTATTGGTCAATTTTTTCTTACATCAGTGTGAGACAATCTGTAGAGTTTATGAGGTTGTGGTGAGCACAGATTAATTGTATTGTTTCATGATTCCTTGGTTGATTATATAATAAAGATGGATGGGTTTTGAGAAGTTTATTTCCCCAGGAAAATTTTGTCTTGTGTGGTTGATTTACTTCTTTCTCTTACTTGTGTGTGATTGAGCGATCATGATTTATATTCCAAAAATCTTGTAGAAGGATTCAGCATCTTTTTTTAGCACATTACATGATCGGATTGAATCCATTGGTGTAATTTCTACATGGTATCAGAGTTATGTTGGAGATTTTCTACATCCCAAACAGTCTTTGAGATAAACAAAATTTCATGTGCCAATAGCTTTGTGAACGTGTCTACGAATTATTCTTTTGACTTGTAGTGCTGCAACACAATCTCACCATTTTTAAATAATTCTCTTATGAAATGATATTTAGTATGAATGTTCTTTTTCCTCTCGTGAAAAATAGAATTCTTTTATAGTAGAACTGTAGAATTGTTGTCGCAGAAAATAGTTTTTCCTCCCTTTTTTTCATGGCTTAAATACCTTAACATTCTTCCCATCCAAACTTCTTTACACATTGTTTTTATTGCGGCGACATATTTAGCATCTTTTGTTGACAATGATACTATCGTTTTATTCTTGGAAGCCCATGAAATGGCTAGCGAAACTAAATGAAAAACATATCCTGACGTGCTCTTTCTGTCATCAACACTTCCTACCAAGTCACTGTTAGTATAACCAACCAACCTAAAATCATCTATTGTGTTGTACAAAATACCATACTCCCTTTTCCCATTGGCATACTTTAAAATCCTTTTGGCTGCTTTCCAATGTGTCTCCTTGGGTGTTTTCATGAACCTTGACACCAAACTCACTGCATACATTATGTTAGGCCTAGTTGCGATCAAATACATTAGGCTTCCCACCATTATTTTTATAATGTAGGATTCACATCCTTGTTTTGATCTTCCTTGCTCCAGTTCAACCCCATGATAGTTGGAGTTGGTGCGGTTTTGTTGTTCTACATATTAAACCTCTCTAGAATGTCTGCAACATACTTTGCTTGAGAGATAAAAATACCATTTACTATTTTCTTCACTACTATCCCCAAAAAATATCTCAAAAACCCTAATTTAGACATTTCAAAATCATGTTTCATGATTGTTTTGAAATAAACTATGAAGAAATCATCACTCCTTGTAAAAATAAAATCATATACATAAAAAAGAACAATAATAATCTTATCGTCACTTTATTTTTTCTAGAGAGTAGCCTCACCGTCACATTTATCAAAGCCATTTTCCAGCAAGTAAGCATCTATCCTGCTATACCATGCACACAGTGCTTTATTTAGCCCATATAGAGCTTTCCTCAACCTATACACCTTTTTTTATTTTCCTTTTATCTCATAACCGGATGGTTGTGCAACATATACCTCCTTTTTCAGCACTCCATTCAATAACAATGATTTTACGTCTATTTCATACACTTTCTGTTTATGTTGCATTGTAATCAACAACGTTGTACGCAATCTCTACATCATTATGATTGGCGAAAATTTCTTCGCATAATCCCTTCCATGTAGCTACTTGTATCCTTTGACGACTAACCTTGTTTTATTTCTTTTAGTCCTTCCTTCAATGTTTCTCTTGGTATTATAGACCCACTTCACTCCAATTAATTCTTTTCCTTGTGGAAGATTCACTAGCTCCCATGTGTCATTTTTTTTCTATTGATCCTATTTCTTCATCCATTGTCACATCCCATTTTTCTTCTTTGCCTGCATCCTCAAATTGGATTGGGTCATATACATGAAAAAAAAATGGGAATAAGGAATTAATAACAGTGCTAGTATCGAATTTATTGTGCTCATATATTTCACTTAAATTTATAATTTAATGTCCACTTATGTCTGCGGAACATGGGCTTGTCATGTACTTGGTGTTGCACTTGAAATATATGGAGTTTATCTTCTTTGTGGCGTGCTTAGAGAATAACTTTCTTGGCTACGTGATGTTGTATTATTATTTTTTGATGGTGTCACATGTTGACTTCTATGTTCAGCTTCTGTAGGTGTAGGAGGATTCAACGTTGAGGAATTACATGTTGCAGTAAAATCCTCTTTGTCTTCATGTGGTGTACATGTATTCACAGTTTTTTTCTTTTCTAAAATTCCATCCCATGCCTCCTCTTATATAAATTGAACATCTTTATTGATTATGACTTTCTTGGTTAATGGGTTGTAGAGGTTGTATTCCTTGCATTCATCACCATATCAAAAAATTATACATTTCTCCCCCTTGCTATCCAAATTATTCCTCAACTCATCTGGGACAAGTGCATATGCCACACATGAAAACACTCTCATGTGAGTGACATTATGCTTTCTTACACTCCATGTTTCTTTAGGAACTATATTCATAACACTTTTTGTTAGACACCTATTAATAATATATGTTGCATAAGTGACACCTTCAACCTAATAATCATTTGGTAAATGCTTTACCTTCAAAATACTCCTTTCCATTTCCATAATGGTCCTATTCTTATTTTCAATGAGACCATTTTTTTGAGGTCTATACCTTGTTTTAAATTTATTGTGAATTCCATGCTCCCTGCAAAAAAGTAGGAAGGCATTTATGATGTATTCACCACCTCTGTCAATCCTCAACACTTTGACGTAGTATCCACTTTTCTTCTCAGCATGAGCTTTGTATCGAAGGAAGCACTCAAACAATTTATTTTATGTTTTATTAAGTAGACCCATGTCTTCCTTGTGTATTCATCTATGAAGGTCAAAATATAATAGCTCCCACCAATTGATGTTGTTTGCATTCGTCCATATAAATATGAATGGACAATATCCAAAGGTGCCTTTTCCCTTATTGAATTTCCTGCTAGAAATGATTTTCTATGTTGTTTTCCCAAGATGCATCTTTCACATAGGTTGTTTGGTTTTTCTATGAGTGGTAATCCCTTAAGCATGCATTTCCTATGCAAAAAATTTAAACCTCCAAAGTTGAGATGGCCAAATATCAAATGCCATAACAAGTTCTCATGTTTAATTTCTACTTCAAAATTTTCTTGTGTGACAGCCGCTACATTTCTTTCATCCTCTTGTGAATTCATTGATAGTTTTTCTTGAGAACCTTCTTCCTTCAAATATGATTTTAGCTTGATGGGAAACATTCTATTGTTTTCCATATTAAAATTTTCAATTAACTTTATTCTTGTACACTTATCCAAAATTGTGCACACATCATTTTTGAAAAAGGCTTTGTAGCCCTTTTGCACGCATTTCCAATGCTTATGAGGTTATGCTTAAAACCAGGAACAAAATAAACATCTAAAATGTATTTATGATCCCCTTATTTGTTATAATGTCGACTCTTCCCTTCCCCATGACATAGACTTTTCTATTAGTCCCTAATGTCACTTATGATTTCACACTTTCATCTAGATTGGAAAAAAATTATATGTTGCTTGTCATGTGGTAGCTTAGCCCTGAATCTAGAAACCATACATCCCCTTGTTTTTCTTGTGTTATATTACAAGATAAAAACATGTTATCATGGTTCATGTTTTCCTTTATGAATTTTTCACTTGGTTTGTTGCTTATGTCATATTGCTTCTTTCTACATTCATTTCCATAATGACCATACTTCTTACAATAATGAAATTGAACTTGAGATTTATCATACTTATAACATTGTGCTTGATTCTATATTAAGCCTTGACTTGGATTTTGATTGGCGCCCCTTCCACATGAGCTTGAAGGGCTGCTTCTTCCACCTCTGTGTGGGCTTCTTCCTCTTACTCTATAATTTGATCTTCCTCAACCTCTACCTTGACCAAATGAAACTTGTGTCTTGAAGGAATGCTCCAATGATGATTTTTTTTCCCTGTTCAACCTATTCTTATGAGAAACTAGTGATGCATGAAGCTCATCCACTGAAAACCATGAGAGATCCTTTGTCTCTTCTATGGCCACAACTATGGAATCAAATCATGCTGGAAGACTTCTCAAAATTTTCTCAATTATTCTCCTTTTCTAAAGTGTCTCACCATGAGACATGATTTGAGTAACCCGTCTAATTACATGTGTAAAAAATGAGTCTAAATTTTGAGACTCTTTTATACAAATTGTCTCAAAATCTCTGATCATCATTTGTAGTTTTGGTGTCTTCAAGTTTTCCATTCCTTGGTAGGCTTATGGAGTATATCCCATGCTTGATTAGACTTTGTTTCTGCTACAATCCTTGGGAAAATACTTTCATGAACTGCTTGAAAAATGTAGAAGAGGGATTTTGAGTCCTTCTTCCTATTATCCGTCAAGAAATTGTAAAAGCATTGTATTTCATCTGCTCATTCTTGGAAACCATTCTCCACCAATTCTTAAAAGTCTTATGAAGAAGACAAAGCCTTCATTTTTATAGTCAAATAATAATAATTTTTTCCATTAAATTGAGGTACTTGTAGATTAGTAGAGCTTTTGATTCTTTCTACCATTTTCATTATGTAAAAAAAATCTCACTGTCTAAAAACTTTCTCACTAGTGGTGAATACATTGCAAATATAATTCCTTGAAAAAAAACTTTCACCCACTCTGATACGATGCGAGGGGGTTTCTTGTTCAACACTGCAAATAGAATTCCCTGAAAAAAACTTTTAACTCCATGTCAAAATACTTTCTCTTACAGTTTTAAATTTTCCACCCGATTTGATACCATGTGAGGGGAATTATTCCTCAACAGTTTTTTTCACTCCATGTCAAAATACTTTCTTTTACAGTTTTAAATTTTCCACCCGATTTGATACCATGTGAGGGGAATTATTCCTCAACACATATAGTTGTGGATAGGTCTTAATAAAGAAAATATAGTCACATAAATTAAATAATATGATTTTTCCTTTTAATACAGAGTGGTAGATATTAAAACATGTTGACTTGCACAACTATAGTGGAGAAAAAAAAATCAAACAAATTTACTCACGATGAAACATAATAAAACATAGTTGTTGCCTTAAAACTCATATGTGAAATTTTCATAACCAAATAAAAAATAACCAGAATTTATATTATGCTTCCAAAACACAATATATAATTATAATAGAGAAAACAAAATCAAACAAATTTACTCACGGTGGGTG
This sequence comes from Pinus albicaulis, assembly GCA_034641835.2. NCBI lineage: Eukaryota > Viridiplantae > Streptophyta > Pinopsida > Pinales > Pinaceae > Pinus > Pinus albicaulis. Next base: position 1,313,248,144 of record CM076582.1, read on the forward strand.
ACAAAGTAAAACAAAACAAATTTACTCACGTGAAACAAAGTAAAACATAATTTACTCATATGTGAAATTTTAATAACCAAATCAAAAGTAACCAACATTTATATTATGATTCCAAAACTCGAGATATAATTATAATGGAGCAAACAAAATCAAACAAATTTAGTCATAGTGAAACAAAGTAAAACAAAGTTGTTTTCTAAACATAATTTACTCATACGTGAAATTTTAATAACCAAATCAAAAGTAACCAAAATTTATATTATGATTCCAAAACACAAGAAATAATTATAATGGAGAAAACAAAATCAAACAAATTTAGTCACGGTGAAACAAAGTAAAACAAAGTTGTTGTGATAAAACGCATGCATGAAATCTTCATAACCAAATCACAACTAACCAAACTTTATATTATGCTTCCAAAACACAACAGATAATTCATATGGAGGCTTCAACTCCTTCACTAGTAAAAGAAGAGTTATTACTAAGATTTACATTCACTAGGTGTTGCAGAGTAACATGCAGTAAAACCTGTAACAGACTATTTTCACTCACATACCAAAATTTGCTCCACTATCTTCTCAGCTTGTCTTTCCAACTTACATCTGCCACTATAGGAAATATCTCTACTAACTCGTTATATCAAAACATACATTCCTAACACATTAATAGATGATAAGACAAAATGATTACACAGGATGGGTGGACATGATTTTCTGAACTTTACAGATAATAAATACTAGCTACCGAGTAAATGCTTTCCCATGCATTTCTACCAACTATTAGTAAATTATATTTGAGTTTTATCCCATGCATTTCTACCAACTATTATTAAATTATATTGAATTTTAATTATTTAATATGTTTTGGAATGGATAATATGTACTCCTGCACAGAACTTCATTTAACTCGTGTCTTTTCCTGTAAACTCAATCTGCAACCTCCAAAACATTTACATGAGGTATGGTTGTTGTCAGAAAATTTAACGCTGTATTTGAATTGGAGCGTATTGTACGACAATTCTAATTATGGAAAATTTAAGCTTAACAATGGAGTTGGCCAAATCTCACTGGAATAGTTGGGATTTATTTGTTTGTTCAGTTGGGATTTCCTCGCTTGTGTTATCAATGAAACTGTGATCTGGGAAACAAATGACACACTTATATCTATAGGGTTAGAAGATCTTGGCTATGTATATGTTAACATTGATGATTCTTAGTCTTCAATAAGAGGAAACTCAAAGTGTGACTTGGAGGTAGATTCAAAAGCATTCCTTCAGGGATCAAAGCACTCACTGACTATGTTCATGCAAAAATTAACTCAGGCGCCAACAACACTGTCATCATATGGAATGCGAACAAAAAATTGACTGGTGGAACATATGACTCAAGAATGGTGAAACTGCTCACCTCAAATTTCAGATCCAAATATATCACAATCGGGAATTCATATAGTCTCGGTGATGAGAGTGCAGATGATCAGGATGTGGCATTGAGGATGGAGAATATGAGAAAGAGGCAAGTTGCTTAATCTAATTGAATGAATGGAATGGACGTGGAATTGTGTGTGAAAATTGGAACAATATTTTGTGGGGAGGCGCTAAGAAAAAATTCATGAATCATTTGATTTGTGGATCATTTTTTAATCCTCGGAATTTCCTGCAAAATATAGTGTGGCGAGAAGAAGGGCATATGAGCTTGTGCTGTGCCTATGAAAACCACATAGTGTGTGTCACTAGTTCTGTCGTGGTTCCTTTTATGTTTGCACATGCAATCCTCTCATAAGAATGGTTTCTAGGGCTATGAATTGGTGATTGAGGAATCTAAAAATACATACAAAAGGAATTATAATTTTTTTGTTGTTGAAGAGATGGCGGATGGAAAACATGTTTGCCGTTCATGTCTTTCAAGTTTATTTTTTCTTCATATTTGGAATAGTGAATGTATTGAGCCCAGCTAAATCAATGTAGGTAAAGTCATTTTATTAGAATTTGCATCTCTAACTGATCACAGGTTAAGTGTGGAGCTCCAAGATTTAATTGACAAAGACAAAGATGCCGAAAAGGTGGCCAATTTCAAAATATGAGGTAAAAGCAGAACAAAAATGATTAAAGGATGATGGAAAAACAGTTGAAAGTTTGTGTGAGTTTTCTGGAATAGGATCTTGATGATGGTCACAAATATTTATTAGTAAGCAAGTCTAGGGTGTTTTTGTAGTGGTATTTGTAAGGTATGTACCTCATAACTCCAAGGGTTGGAGTTGTGTTGTAAGCCTTATAAGGCATGTGTATCCGTATAATGTTCATGGTAATCTTAAAACCACTTTGTAATTTCAGGTTTGTGGTAAGCCGAAAACAACTTTGTAGTGTGGGTTTCTGGTAAGCCAGAAACCATGTGTGAGATTGAAGTGGACATGGATTCTTGTATGCATGCTTTAAGGTCAGCAAAGCATGCTTTAAGGTGTGTGGAGAGCCTTACTGGAAGTACGAAGACTTGGTGGCTGAATTGAGTGCATTGGTCACAAATTTGAGCCTTCACGACTGTGTTGAGCCTTGATGGCTGAGTTCAGCCTTGGTGGTTGAATTGAGTATTTGTGGTTGTGTTGAGCCTTATTGGTTGAGTTGATCCTTGGTGGTTCTGTAGTGCCTTGGTGCCTCAGTTAAGCCTTGGTGCCTGAGAGCCATTGTGGGAATGGTTGAGTTTAATCTGATAAAACCCATATTATTGTTACGGTTAATCTAATAAAACCCATGGTGGAGATGTTGGAGGGGGATTTACAGGTACAGGTATGTATATGATGGTTGAAAAAACAATGTATGCAAAGGTAATACTACTAGACTCATGGTTGAAGTGGTTGGAACACATGCATTTTGGTAGATGGTTGTTCCTTTATATGGACGCCAACATATGTGTTTTTCATGATCGGACCACACTTAGAATTTTTATATTGATATCGAGAAAAGTAATCATTAAGGTGGTGACTTGGGAAATTTAATTCCTACTAGTATCACTTGTGACTTTATATGTAAAGGAGCTTGTTCCTATTACTTAGGGTTGTTTAGATCTAGTAGTTTCCTAGATTGGTGTGTGGTTGATATTTTCTCTCAACCAACTAAATGTTTGTCCAATACAGTTTCCCTATCTTGGGAAAAAACTTCCTATATGTATGAAATATCATAATTGATCAATGAATATAGTGTGCATGCTCAAAATTTAAGCCTTATCAAGAATATAGTTGGATTCCTTTTTCATTAAAACCCTTATTTCATCATCAACTAGAATTGGGAAATTAGGAAAATGTTGAATCCAAAAGTCCTCTTCTTTCCCACAAAAATTTGTTGTCATCCTAATACCAACATTCCACTACATTTTTTGCATCTTCGTCACCGATCAAACATGAAAGGAATTCATAGCTAGATGATAGTACAACTTTCATAACTTAGTATTATAGATTTATGTTTTACCCTGTAAGAACAAATAGGATCCTTCGTCTTGACTCTAGTTTCAATGACAGATAATGCCTGGTCCAAGGACCGGGGTTGACGCTGTTTGATCTTCTCCCTATGTTGTTTAGACTAAGTTCCTTTCCCTTTTGCGGTGGGTGAGACTTATCACGCAAGTATAAATTTGTTGAGTGCTTGGATTGGGAAGGATAGATTGAGGAATTATTTAGGGATGTACCACATCAGTAACAAATAGAATGAACCATCAAGAAAAATATGGTATATCCTTTTAATTTTCTCCTTCGAAATGATAGAGAGGGTTTCTCGTGTGATTCGTGGAGTCATAAACCTTGGTTTAGCTTCGATTTTCTCGTAGGAAACAACCAAGTTGTTCATATCGCTCAAATTAGAATAACAAATGCCCATTGTGAAGGAATTTTTACTAAGAGTTTTATGGAATGAAAAAACATACAATAAGGAATTCATAAATATACTCGTAACCAAGCCTTGGGAATAATTTGAAGTGGAAGTCCATTTGCAAGGATTTTTTTCCCAGAATATGTTGTACTTAATGTTGATCCTTTGTGGCCATTCATTGTATGCATACATCAAAGTAAATGGCTTTCTAAATTTGTTTCAATTGTTTTCCATTCTGAAAGTATTTCATAGATTATTTTCTTGCACAATCATATGCATCAACTCTAGTGTGGAGAAAATTAGACAAAAATATTTCATCCTCTATATTGTACAACTAACAACAATTTGTGTACAAAAATGGGCTCAAATTCTTCAAATGGAAAAAATGTAGAATTTCCTTTGAATGGTGTGAAAACTTGAAATTGGGTGCAAAAAAATGTCAAGTACTTGTTGTTGCATTGGATCTTGCATGGGTCTAGTCACTTCATTAAAATTTATTTTATTTATCAATAATTTTTGAGCTTCTCAGCGATGGTTGGTGCACGAAATTCCACCTAGAATAGAAACAAATGTGCTCTAAATAGATTTGAACAACTGCAATAGTTTGGCTAACACATTGAAATTATCAGTTGGTTCAGCCTAGTCCATTTGCAGTTGGTGCATAAAAAAATTGGTAATAGAGTGTGTAAAATTATTAGATGACAAATGCAGATCTAACTGAAGAATAATTTCACAAACTTGCAAGAATTGAAAAAGAAAAATTGGAATTGAGAATAAATTTTATTAGATAATATTTGTTTGAGAATGAATACATAAAACAACTATGTTAAGCTTAGTTGATCATGGAATAAATATGAATAATTATATTTAACTGAAGCTAAGTGTGCTTTAAGCTATGTTAATTTACACATGCACCACACACAAGCACTAGAGTTAACTAACTAAATCCAAGTGCACACCACATATCAGCACTAGAGTTAGATACCTAAAGCTATGTGCACATCACATTCAATACCTAGAGTTGAACTGAAGCTAATTAAGGCTAACTAGGTGCATTCACACCAACACTCCCCCTTAAGCATAACTTAAGTGAATGTGATGCAAAATGAATGAGTCCTGAAAACAAGGTCATTTTAGGTACCCATATACAATGCATGAAAATAGGAAAGAGGGAAAACATAGTGGGGATAAAACCCCCCCGTTGACGAGGTAAATCCCCTCTGTGGACAGAGGCAATCCCACTATCCCTAGAGTGGGTCTAGCAACAAACATAACACACTACGATATTGATTCCTAGTTACAAAATACAAAGCTACGATATATGGCCTACCTCAAGTCCTACGTTGCTGTTGTCGATAGAGAAGTGCTGCTTCCCGTTCCTCGCTTGACAGATCACAATCCTTTCGCTCACCGCGTCTGGACACCTGTACACATACAGAGAAAAACAATGGCAATACAATGTAATAACCCAAGCATGTAACTATCAATCAGTCGGAAAATATTGAATCAGATTGCATTATACAAACAAGCAATACAACGATGGAACCAATAACGTAGTCAAGCATATATTAAGATATAAAAGAAATATTACAACCCAGTTCTGATGTCGCGGTCTTCCTTTAGTAGGGCATCCAGCATAGCGTGTCTCACAAAGCTTGTTGGGAATTTGTACAAGGCTCTCTCTCTTACAGGGTTCTCCTTGGCTCTGCTCTCAATAGTCACTCAGCTATATTTTTCTTCCCAAATGTTCAGCTAGATAGCAAATGGAGAGGGAAGGATTTTATAGAAGGAGAAGGAGAGGTTAGGATCCCTATAATCATGGGGGAGAGTCCTATATCTTAGGAAGGTTCCATGATAGGTGGAAAACCACTTCCTAATCAGGGAGATCCGGTGCCAAACAACCCAACCTATTTTTTATGATTCATTCTGAAGTTGTTAGAATCAAACTTCTGCCTTATATTGTGAAAAAACATTCCTAAACAGGTTGGCGTGGGTACAACACAGGGATAGAGCGCCATCTGGCATGCCCAATAGTGTATATTCTCCCCATTGGTGCGAGGGATGAACTGGCTACTCGTGCCAATGCCAAAACATGGGTTTTTGGGGCTTTTGTTAGGAAATGTTCTCAAGGAGAATTGTTTCCCTTATGTAGAAAGATGCCATCAAGGTGTTTTCAGGACATTTTACTGTTCACAAGTCATGGGAATAGTCCTCCAATGTACAGGACGAGGGATTGCAGGGATGGTGACAAAATTCTATGTAACACCCCCTTCAAAATATAATGCAACACGTAGAGAAAAGAAAATTTCTAGGTAGTCATTTCCTTCACCCTGAGACGATCTCACAAAAATTGAAAATTCTGCTTAGTGAAAGTCTTGATGAAGATATCGATAGTCTGCTTCGAACTGGGACAATAATGAAGATCAATGATCACATAATGAATTAGTTCTCTAATGAAGTGGATGTGGATCTCGATATGTTTGTTCCGCTTCCGCTGCGCTACATATTTGAAAAAATTTAACATACTTTCATTATCATACGAGATGACAGTTCAATGATGGACATTAATAACAAGCTCAAAGATGAAATGTTGTATCCAAATGGCCTCAATAATGGAATTGATTGTTCCTCCAGACTTAGCCTCTAATGATGATAAACAAATGGAAACCTACTTATTTATTTACCAACATATTGGGTCAGATCCCAAACTACGTACATAATTGGAGGTGGACTTGTGATCAATTTTGTGGCCAACCCAATCTGAATCAATGAACCGAATGAGATCTAAAGAATTTTTTTTTGCATAATGAATTCCATAGGTGATTGTCCCATGGACATATCCAAGGATGCACTTTGTAGCTTTCTAGAGTAACTCAGGTGGCTCCTCCATGTATCTGTAAACTGCTCCTATGGCATATGAGATATCAGGACGGGAGTGAGTAAGATAAATAAGACTTCCCACAAGCTGATGATATAATGTGTAATCAACTTTTGGTGTGTCTTTAAAATTCTCAAGCTTTATCCCTAATAAGAAAGGTGTGGCTACCGGCTTGGATTCACTCATGTGAAATCGTACCAAAATGTCTCTAGCATACTTTGGTTGACAAATGGTAATCCCAAAACCACTCTAATAGATATCTAGCCCAATGAATAAATTTAGAAATCCCATGTCTAGCATAAAATATTGATTATGAAATGCAATTTTAATCTCAACAATGGCAGAAGATGAACTACCTATTATCAAAATAACATCTATGTAGAGTACTATGATCAACAAGGAGTCAATTTTATTCAAAAAAAAACATTGGAATCATATTTTCCGCATACATAATTTTGAGATAAAAAATAGTGATCCATATTTGCATAGCACGCTCTAGGTGTTTTCTTGAGGCCATAGAGAGACCTCTTTAGTTTTCATACCAGAGATGAAATTTGCATGTATCCTTGTGGCTGCTCCATGTAGAGTGCCACCTAGAGATAACCATGAAGAAAGGCATTCTTCATATCCATATGATGCACCTGCCATCCTATTGCTGCAGCAATGGAGAGAGCTAGAAAAATGGAATCCATTTTTTCCATTGGAGAAAAAATCTCATTATACTCAACAATTTGTAAGTTTTGAAAACCTTTTGCTACTAACCGTGACTTATGTTAACTAACTTGGGCATATGCTTCTTTCCTGGTTTGACAAATCCACTTGCACCTTAGAAGTTTATGATTGGTAGGTAGCTGAACCATATCCCAAGTATGGTTCTCAATGAGAGAGTTGTAGTCCTCATCCCTTGATTCTTCCCATTTAGGATGCCCAACTGCTTATGCATAAGTATGTGTATCAAATGCATGAATAATATAAGCATTCATGGGTATGCATGGCTCCATAACTAAGTGTTCTTATGGATCTTCCTCAACCTAAAGTATAGAGGAAGGATTATCTAGGATATCACTCGTGTTGCACCATTTTTTTGTTTATGGTGGTCGAGAATATTTCAAACTACATGAAAAATTATGAACTTTATGTTCAAAAACTCGTGGTCCAACATGTGTCATAGGAAAAATCTCATCTAAATCGGAATTCTGATCTAAAGTGTCATCTGCATACCCATCAATAAGTGGTGATGGAAACTTGGCAATAGTTTCATCTGGTAGTGCATGGAGAATATCTTCATCAAAATTTACACTCCTTTCAATAAAGATATTTCCAGTTTTTATATCAAGAAATATGTACCATTTCACTTCATTAGAATATCCAAAAAACATGCATGTTTTACTTTGATGCTTTGAAGCCTTTCTCTTCTATGTGGGAATGCAAGCCCATTCTCAACATCTAAAAATGAAGATATGAATGACTTCAAGTTGCATTCCATTCCAAGCCTCAAAAGGTGTTTTTCCAGTACCATATTTTTCATGATATATATTATGTATGTATAAGTCACATTTGATAGCTTCAACCCACAATTTTTACAAAATATATCTTACATGCAACATAAAATTGGCCATCTATTTCAAATATCTCTTCTTCCTTTCGACCACCCCATTTTGTGGTCGAGTATAAGGAATTTTATTCTGAAACTGTATGCTTGCTTAATTAAAAATATTTTGGATATATTTGTTTAAATATTCCTTCCTATTACCTATGTGGAATATATTGATGCATTTTCAAGACTAATTTTCTGCAAGTGCTCTGGAAATCATTAGATATTGAAAAACTTAAGACTTGAGTTTCAAGAAATAAACCCAAGTGAATCTCATGTAATAATTTATAAATGATAACACATATCTTGATTTTATCATTGAAAGTACTGGAAATGGACCCATGAGACCACTATGTACAAGATCCAAAGGTGAAGAGGCTCTCCATGCATGCCCCTTCTCGAATTTTTGTTGTGGATACTTTCCAAGAGCACATCCATTATAAAAACCACTTGAAAATTTAATGAGCGACAATACTTTAATCATCCCTTTTTTGATAAGTTACTGCATATATCTGAAATTCAAGTTCCCAGTTCTATCATGCCAAATCATACTTTCTTCATTTGCATGCGTAAATAGAAAAATAGAATCTTATTGAGGAATAAAATCAGAAAATGTAGACATACGAGATTGATTATTTACCTTGTCAGATGAAATTTTCAAGATGGTTTTGATATCATAAATGATCACGAAATATGGATTAAACTCCACTTTCATTTCATTGCCTCTGTGTGTGGTCGAGTACACTGAAATAAGATTTAGATAAAGCCTTGGAATATGCAAGACATCCTCAAAAATTCCATCTCTGATTTCCACTCTTCCTTGTCCAATTGCTGCAACTACAAAATTGTCTCCCAAGAGAATAGGAGGTATCGAGTATGTAGGTAGAGAATAAAAGGATTCCTTCTAAGAGGACATATGATTCAAAGCTCCTAAATCAGTTATCCATTTCTACTATGTAGAATGAAGAGAAATCAAAGCATGACCATTACCCCTTGTTTCTGATGGTTTTTCTCCATATTATTCTTTGCACTTTCTGGAATGTGATGACCAATATTATTTTTCTAAAGATTCTTTGAAATTAGATCAATAATATTCTCAATGCAAGAGGATTTGGGATGATAACCTCTATTATAATAAGGGAACTTGGAGCTTCCTTTCTTTCCCTTCTTACCCATTGAGTTGGAAGAATAATCTGGAGGATTTGGATTCCGTCCCTTTCTTGGATCATGATATCTTACCTTTCCTTTTCTTTTGGATTGTTGATTTGTTTACAACTTGAAATTTTCTTTCTCATGCATGTAAATTGCATGTGCATTTGGATACTTTAATGAACCCATTTTAATGAGTGTATCCTACCCAAGAATAAGAGACTCAATAAATGCATCAAATAGAAAGTATCAACTTACCTTCTTGTATGGATTTACTGATATCACAATCATGTAATTGTAGAATCGATGGTTCGAATTTTGTAAAGAATTCTTGAATGTTCTCAAAGGTATTTATATCTAAGGAATTTAGCTCATTTTCGAGAATATGATCCCACATGTCATCCTTCCTTCCAGATAAATTCTTCAAGGTTGTCCATACCTCATTCAAAGTGTTGCATGTGTCGACATGGAAAAATAATGTTGGATGTATGGACAACGATAGAAGACCAAAATCCTCATCCATCCTGTTGAATTATTTGAATTTTTCAATGGCAGAATTTGGCTCAGCTTATGTATTAATAACTATCTCATACAATCCTTTTCCTCTTAGGTGAAGTAAAATATATAGATTCCATTGGAAGTAGTTATACGGAGTAAGAATAGTTGAAGATGAGAACTCCATTATTTCACCTTGTAGTTATAGCAAAAATTGTGGTAGTTCTCCATTATTTTGATCTGCAAATAAAATCTTTGAACAATTTATAATTATTTGATCTTCAAGCCTGTAAAATATTGTTCATGGAATTCTCCAAGCCCTTGTAGCCATCATACCATGTAAAATTATGGGAGCGAAAATACATATCTAGCAGAAGAATAATTGCATAAACTTGCAACATTTGAAAAATAAAAATCGTAATTGATAATGAATTTGACTACACAATATTTTCTTGAGAATGACTACATAAAGCAACTAAATTAATCTTAGCTTTAAATGCAGTAAAGATGGATAATTAAAGCTAACTAAAGCTAATTTTTTTTCTATGTTCTGTTAATGTGCACATACACCACATGGAAGCACTAGAGTTAACTAACTAAGCCTAAGTGCACAACACATGTAAGAACTCAAGTTAACTCGCTAAAGCCATGTGCACATCACATGCAATAATTAGATTTGAACTAAAATTAATTAATGCTAACTAGGTGCATGTACACCAATAGAGTGATAAAATAATATAGCATTTTTACTTAAGGTCAAAATAAATGTGAAATTTTAGTGTATGAATATTTTAAATTATTGAAGTAAGAGCATAGAGCAAGAACATATGAATATTTTAATTTATCGACTTAAGAGAATATAGTAGGGACTAAAGCATATGACTAATATTTTTTTTTATTTTTTTAAGTTGATGAGGTAGTAGGAGTGACTCTCTGGGTGTGTGGAAATTAGTGGATGCGTGGAGTCTATTTTCAGGGAAAAAAAGGTTCTCTGATATACCCAAATATGTTAAAGGACAGCTTAAAAGGTCGTTTAATATCTTAAAATATATGTCATGCATATTACCACTTTGCATGAAATATGTGCATTTATGTGTTCAATGTTAGTAGATAGTGTTGCTACGTGTTCATTTCATGTTATGTTATATGTGGCATATGGTATAGTTTTTCAATTTACAACAAGGTTAAACAATCGCGCTATATTTCATGTTGTGTGTGTATATGTTGATAAAAAACATGTTAAAGGTATCATTGAAAGCTCATGTTGATACATCCTTTTTTGTTTTTACATTTTTGGTCGTAGTTAAAAATCCCCCATTATTTTATGTTGGTCCTTCAACTATTTTTATTTCTTAATGCTGAACATAGGTGAAGAAAAATATGAGGATTTTGAAATTGATTATGATATGCTATCAAAAGATATCCTTTGTGTAGATATTGACAAGGAAGGGATTATGCAAATACATCTAGTAGTTCTTGTAGCTCAAGCAGTGATTCCAGTTTTTTCTTCAACTGATAGTACATCAAAATTTAAATATACATTTCAATAGTATAGATTGTATTTTTATATGGTTTTTTGTAAGATGCCAGACAATAAAATAATCAATAGATCTAGCACATTTAATTGTTGTAATAAAAATACTTTCAACAAAATACAATGGGATCTAGAAAATTTGTTAAACACACGCATGGTAAACACACAACGAGAAATAAAATGATAAAGATAAGTGTGAGTTTCTTTTCCATTAACCATAGATGTGTATTTATAATACATTGATGTGACTCTTGGATCCCACATTCCAAGGTCACTTGGACTCCTTTTTTCCATTCGACTTCCACACCTACCCATACAAGATTAGGTGTCCAACATTCCCCGCCTTAATTCAAAGGGGTATTTGTGAGTCCAAGAACAGAGTTGTAATACAAATCTGCAAAGTATGTATGGCAGCGCTTAGGCTGAACGAGATCTCTGAAATTTTGGAATTAAGAGGTGGTTTAAGGATGACCACCAACACTGAAACACTTAGTGCAGTTCCCGGAACTCTTCCAAATCTAGAAAGAAGTTGAGGTCTTCTCCTAGATTAAGTGTCTCTCATATTTTGAAGAGGGAGGCCTTCAACCTAGAATAAGGGAGGTGTACAACCTGTGATAGTTTAAGGATGACCACCAACTCTGGAATTCTTGATGCGTTTCCTAGAACACTTCCAAACCTCGCAAGAATTTGAAGTCTTATTCTAGAGGAAGTGTCCTAAATTCTTTGAAGAGGAAGAATATGAACTTCACATAGATGTTTTAAGGCTTACCACCAACCAAAGGAATGCTCATGGGCATATGTGTCGCTAGCTACAACTTCGAATATGGAATGACATTGTGGCTCAAGCTCTCTTGAAATTTTGTGTCTCTGGCTACAACTCAGAAGCTGGAATGATAGGTTGTGGTTCAGGCTCGCTTGAAGTGGCTTTGAAGCTTGTAGTTGACCATGATTTCCCCCCTGTTAGGTATAAGGTGAGATCATGGCTAAAAATCAACTGCAAGATTGTTTAATATTCTAGTACAAGTTTTAACATGTGACTTAAACATCTTCTTGGCTGTTGATGTCCATTGCCAAGAAGCGATCCATCCAAGATGAATCTTTATTCTTGCAGGAGGCTTGTTTCTGAAGCAACTGCGTGAAGAATGGGTGTGTTGATGATAGTTATTGCATGGGTGAAGATCAAAACAATGACTTTTCATATTTCCAACTTAATCACAGTGTTGGAATTTTACAATCTATTATTGCTTCTTTGGAAGAGGAGGAGGGTTTGGAATAGTAGAAGATGACCTATCATAAAGAAATCCAACACTCTAAAATTTTATGGGCTTGGATTAGTGTGTAATATGATAGGACACATCCATGTCATATCCAAGCCCTTTTATGTGCTTGTTATGGACACACTCTTCCCAAGGTCTGATAATGGGCTTGGGAGGCACATGTTAAATTTCGACACCTACATGCAAATTTTGTCTTCTACTGGGCTCAATGATCTGAATAGTTTCTTGTTAATGATGAGAGGTTTTATTCATGTTCTGAAAAGAAACAAGTGTGGAATGAAAAATCTTTTGTTGAAGCTCATCTCGCTGAAGTTTTGACTCAAGCTGCAAAAATTCAATATTTTCATATGCATTTTCCATACAATTTTGGATGTCAGTGAGAGAAATTTTGCTAACTTTTATTGTATTATCCATTGTATAGAGTATCAGACTATTAAGTAACTCTAATATTTTTTCAAATTTTACCATTTTCACCAATCCAATTAAATGGACAAGAAAAGTAGCTATAAAGGTGATTCTTAGAGCAAGAAAAAAAATGTCTTTTTACAACTTTTGGACAATATAGGCGCATAAAATTATAGTTTCCCTGGGTCAAATGATTAACACTACCTTTCAAAATTTTGTTCGAAGTATGTATGGTCACATATGGAAGTCTAGGAAGGATTTGAATCAGCAAACACATCACATAATAGCTATAAAAAATTAAGAAGAAATATTATATCTCATATGTCTATGCAGAATTTGAACCATCCGAAAATTATCAAGCTAAAGGAGATCTCTCATGACATGAGATCACAGAAATGCGGTAAATACAGGGTCTTGAAGAAAGACATTGGATTTTCTTTGCTTAGGCATGATGATGCATAGGGCAACAATATTGAAGGCCGAGAAGAATAAGGTTAAGGTTTTCTTTAGGTTACAATGGCATGCCACATAGGTGCCACAGCCAGGATGGGATAGGTTGTTTGTATCTTTAATACCAGTTGAGACTGGAAAGGTTACTGCTAAGACAACAAAAAATTTTGTCCATAATGGGAGTTGCAAATGGTCTGACCCTATATATGAAACAACAAGACTTCTTCAGGATTCCAAAACCAAAAAATCTGATGAAAATCTATTCAAGCTCGTTGTTTCAATGGCCTCCTTGGAAAGGCTAGCATCAAATTAGAATATTTTTCAGAAGTTATAAAGCCAACGTCTATCTCTCTTCCCCTTCAAAGATGTAGTTTTGGTACTACTTTACATGTTACAGTCCAACCACTTACTGTAAAGACATGATTTAGAGAATTTTACCAGCAAAGAGAGATTACTGAAAGAGGTTTTCGTATACCATAGAGTGTTGAAAATGAACCCTATATAAATGTATTAGCTAAATAATAGAATGTATATGGCCATGATGTCGAGGAAACATCTCGTTCCACCTGAGCAATACACTTGAGTTCTGATTTTCAGACACCTCATCCAATCAGCGAAGTATTGAAGCAAATGGAAAATATAAAGGATTTGTTGTCAATGATGTTATATCACCTTCAGGTCCAAGACAAGAGGTGCCTGTGCAAAGAAATAATTTCTTGCACTCTTATCATGAAGGCGGGGGCCTCAAAATTCAGCGCATTAGTAGAAACGATGATGATTTTCCTCTCCTCCAAGAATCAAATATCGAGGTCGAAATAAATCAATATGAGCCATAATTTGCAAGGAAATAGAGCCCTGAATTATGAGGAGAGCCCATAGGTACTGCGGGAGCAGTGGCAGTTCCTGAGAATAGAGGAGCAGTAGCTGCCAGTGTTGTATGGCTAGTGGACTACTGCGTACACGATGTGGATGGGAGGCTCGATGTAGCAGTGGGAGTTTGGGGATGGAGGGAAACTGGTGGCGTAGTGGTTGAGCTGTAGTGGAAGACTATATGTTTTGTGGGAGCATGAGGCCAAGCATAAATTCCATGCAGCGATGAGATCTGCAACGTAAAATCGGTCCGTCTATTTTATTTTCCCAAATCGGATCCGACACTTACTTTATTGAAGCTTGTGAATTTGGGCTATACAATCGCACGAAACAGTGGAAGGTGAAGATTCACATGGGATTTTGGATTAAAACAACATTCATGATGACCATGAACACATACAGGCTGGTCAGGAGAGTCGAGTTGCGTGGAAGAAGTTTTAAACAGTGTGGAGGAGACGAGATATGGATCCTGCGAGATATCCAAAAACCCTACACGAGCCTCCCATGGAGCCAACTTCACCTATATATGATGTTATATTAGATGATCCTGTAGTATCATATGGAGGAGGCGGGTTTGATTAGTGGCAGGAGAGGTGAGGTTGCATATTGTGTGGAGGTGAGGTTTACATTATTCAAAGATGCTACTACTTCTATTGCACCCAACTAGAAAGGAGAATTCAGTGCAGTGAAGATGGATCTGTCAGCGTGATAGAGGGAGGTAAGTTCTGTGGAAGGTAGGAATAACGAGGGGAGTCGAGGAGAATATTAATTTGAGTTGTATGAACGCATGTCATGCATTATGATAGAGAACAACATTTATGACAGAGTGCAACATTATGTCAGACACCAGCACGCTATGATAGCGTGCAGCGTTATGATTTGAGCTAGGTAACGGGATTCCAGACTTGCTCGACTAACGCACAATGTGGACTATGCAATGGGAAGTGTTCAGAGTTCCACATTCCTTGCCAGAATTTTATGCTAACACCAGCGTTCTCAATGGAACACATAAATGCACAGAGGAAGGCCACTCATCAGGGCTCCAATACCATGTTAGACACACGCATGGTAAACATAGAAGGAGAAAGAAAATGATAAAGATAAGTGTGAGTTTATTTTCCACTAACCATATATGTGTATTTATAATACATTGATGTTACTCTTGGATTCCACATTCCAAGGTCACTTGGACTCCTTTTGGCCATTCGGCTTCCACACCTACCCATAGAGGATTAGGTGTCCAACAAAAATATAACCCTTATTTCAGTTAATACTTAGAAAAAAATATACATTCCAAATAAAATAAAAGTAATCGATCCCCTACCTCAGCGTGCATGAATTCTCAATGCACAAGAAATCATAGACACTAAATCACAATTATGGACCCCGTATGGATTCACCAAACAAATCATGCTCACAAGGTTTTTGTCTAAGGGATGAAACTAGAATTGGCCTCACCAAGTTCTCAAGAAAATCAAATAAGATGTCAATCTCCTAAAGATCCAAATTCCTACCTAATATCCCCTGTTACACGTGTTAGCACTTGAAATGGACCCCAGGCTGAAAAAAAGGCAAATCAGGGTAACAACTAAACCAAGCTCAGCCTTGTAGCTAGCCCTACAAGGACAGGAGAGGGATCTCTCTGTAGGATAGATACTGAATAAGATAACAAAGAACTGATTTTTGCCTAGGTATATAAATGTGAAAGGGGTTTTGATAAATAACTGAATTTTCAAGGATGTATGGGAAAAAGGACAGTATGAAACGAGGAATTAAATCAAGGACACAAAGTATTTCATGGGGAAAGATAGGCAGGAGGTTTAGCAATCAAATTTGAAATAAGATGGAGTGGAAATACTGTTGAGAAAGCTGAAAAGGGCATAATAAATGAATCCTTTTCAGACAGAAGAAAACAGACATAGCATGAATGATTTCCCAAGGCAGAGCATATAAAATGGATTCTACCTTCCTAACTTGAAAACATTCAACTAGAAATGTTTATGAATGACTGATGAAACATAACAGTGTACATATGAAACACAAAAGAGAGACATATGCTAAAACTCATACCACATGAATCCCAGAAATTAGAGTTGCATCACTTTATTAATTCCCTGCCAAACTATACAATGGAGCACAGAGTTCATTACCACACTATTCCCCTACTTCTGATTTTTCAGACCTCAGACTCTCCTGCTTTACAAATGATTAGCATTTTTAATAAATAGACTGATTTTCAGGAATGCAAATCGATGGGAAGAGGAGAAATCACAAATGAAGATGGAAGGCCAAAAGCCAACAATCTCTTCGTAAAAGAAGAGCTGTGTTACATTATTTCATTTGAAATTTTCGGATATCCAATGAGAAGGCGAAACATAGTAGCATGGATCTTTTTGAATTATTACTGAAACGGTGACTGTTACAATTTTGTTCTCAGCCCCTGATGTTTCACTTTCCTTTAGTTCTTCATTCTTTGGCTTTTAATAGAACGCTGATAAAATGAATTGATGCTTTTTGTGAAGGGAAGAATTTAATTTTAAATGAGAAAAGGGAAGTGAAATGGGAGGCGGGAATCACTTAAATCGCAATCAGAGTCGGAGCGAGGAATGATCGCAATCGCAAAATTTGCGATGGGCTCATCGTTGCATACAAATGAATTTTGCGATTTGCGATGGTGCGATCAAAGGATTTGCGATGGGAAGCGAGGTTTCTCACTTAAACTTTATTACAAATTTTAAGGGGTCATGGAAAAGGGGAAGTGGTTTTAAAGGGGTTTTTAAAGGGAATATCAAAACTTTAAACATAAAGCAAAGTTGGAGGGAAAAATGGGAAATAGGGGGTAAAGGGAATTGAGGGTCTTTACTTCACTTTAGCATAAAATTCAATCCAGAAGTAAGTTTTAAGACTATAGTATACTGTTTGGAAAGCTTTTTCCGGGCTCTTTCTGATGGATCCATTTTGAAGATGAGCTAGTGCTGAAAATGTTGCGGGACACTTCTCTGAAAGGCAGGGACATCACTTTGGGGAGATAACAGCTTCTGAATTGTGGCTGAAAGGAAAAGTATTATATTTTCACCTCAAAACATGGTTTTTGACGTGAAAATTACATCAAACTGAATGAATGATATCTCTGATCTTCCAGGTGCTGTGACTTTGCATTTATTTCATTCCTCGTGACCTTGCTGACATTATTGACATTTGACTCATTAATTTGGCCATGGTGAAACCCTAGAAACTAATGAGACCCATCCTATGACCTATTGATATAATTTTGAGAATGAAAGTGACTAACGACTGAAGACCATAGGGAGGAAAATCAACGAGTACCTCATGAGGGAAAACTGATTAAAATTTACTACCATCAATGAATCCATGACCTAGTGGAATGGTGAAATTTATTCGGTATGAGACACCTAATATGCAGAATGCAAAAGAGCAATTTTGATCACTGATGACAGTATGAATATACTGACACTAACATTGGCTCCAATGGGGATGGTAGCTCCTTGGAGGTTCCAAGAACACCGTAGACCAAGTAGCCTTATCCATTGGGCATGGAGTCAAAAATGTTGAAAACTAAACTGAATACTGAAAGAAACAAACTGACTCAAAAGTGACTCAAAGCTAACCTAGAAAACAAAACTTGACATTTGAAGCTTTGGTGGTAGTATATGACCAAGAATTGAGGTTTCAAATCTTGATGATAACCACCTGTGTTTCTGGAAGGCCAATGCACCATCATGCTATATCAAAGTGCCAATGTAACCAGTCAAGAAGATGCCTCCTTGATTGATTCTCCAGATCAAATCCTCTGGTCGACAATAGATACTTGCAACTGGGCATCAAAAAGCATGGTTGGCCATGATATCCTTCATTACTGAATACTGCAATAATTACCTTCACTGTTGACTGCAATAAATTTGCCACTGGATCCTGAAAAACATGAAGATTTACCTCCTGCTGAAGAAACAAGGTGTCTTTTTCTCTTGATTCTGATCTTCCTTCAAAATGTACCTCAGTAAGAGTGTGTTCTTGGTCTTCAAAAACTTCTGAACAAGTAGATGAGAAAATTTCCTCTTGAAAAACCATTTCAAAACATGAGACATAGGAAGAAGAATCTGAATGGCAGTCCTGAATGCTCTGATCTTCTATAATCTGAATATATTGTTGGTCATCTTCATATGATATGACAACCAGATTTTCATGTTTCTCATCATATTCATCAATCATTAGAGAAGAAACTTCAGATGGTTCTTGAGACCCAACACTATCATTTCTATCATCTACCCTAAATTCATCCAAAGAAACTCTTTCGCTTACTTGAACAAAGATCTCGTATTGTTTTTCATTAAGGGAATGGATTACCTCCTTGTGAAGATCTAGTTCTGATGGGATGAGCGCGTTTAGATCTGTAACTATATTTTCTTCGTTTGAGGCATCCTTAACAATAGAGCACTCCGTGACGGGATCGGGAACAACATACTCGTCATCGTCACATTTTGAATCCAGTTCTAGTTTAACTCTATCGTTATCTGAGACTGGAACATCAGTTTCCTGCATATCATCCTTATTTCAATCAGATCTGAAATAAAACTTTTTCTTCCATGATTTTCAACCATATGGAAATCTTCAACCTGCTGATCTTGATAAGAATCCTTTAATATTTCTGCGTGCTGCTGAAATGGATTTCATAGAGCGATTCCATGATTTCTTCGTCCATGAATTCATTATCTCCATAAAAATTCTCAATATTTTCAATGAAACTGTTAACATGTTCGCAACAGTTCTGAACTAACATTAAAGACGGACAAGATTCTTTATATCTTTCAAAGAATATGGTATGAAAATATTTTAAACAATAAATACAACCAGGTGGCAAACTTTCATACCAAGATCGAGCTTCATCTTCCAGAGTAGCCATAAAAATTTTCATCAAACAGTCTTCAGGAAAATCGATCTTTAATTTATGCACATGAATGTGAAATTTCACCCGAGATGACAGGCAACATCATTAGATTCCATATTTACGAACGTAGGAAAATTCTTAAACCAATCTACCTTAGGAATTTTATTTGAGAGCACGGGAGATGAAAGTCTCGACTCATGGGAACATATAATCTTCCTTGCAATACATTCCATCGTAAAAAAATTTAAAGCTCACAGAATCTTTACGCGGTGGAGTCACCATGAAGGATTTGATTTCTGGATCTTTTAGTGAATGGGTCGCCGGATGAGATCTTTTCAGCCTTTATATGCATGCGGTTATTTGTTTACCATCAACATTTCGTGTCTCAATACTGCGTCATTCTTTGCGGGAAAATAATGTGGGTGATGAACCTTCTGGCTGCTAAACAATATCTCCCCAGTATGGTCGCCAGAGATGTTAACACCTGAATTGGACCGCAGGCTGAAAAAAGGCAGAATCTAGGGTAACATCAAACCACGCTCAGCCTTGTAGCTAGCCCTACAAGGACAGGAGAGGGCTCTCTCCATAGGATAGATACTTAATAAGATAACAAAGAGCGATTTTTAGGCTAGGTATATAAATGTGAAAGGGGGTTTGATAAAATAAGCTGAATTTTCAGGATGTATGGGAAAAAGGACGGTATGAAACGAAATTAAATCAGGGCCACTTCAGTATTTCATGGGGAAAGATAAATGGAAAGTTTTAGAAATCAAAGTTGAAATAAGATGGAGTGGAAAGATTGTTAAAGAAGGTAGAAAAGGGCATAATAAATGAATCCTTTTAGAATAGAAGAAAAACAGACGAGCATGAATGATTTCCCAAGGTAGAGCATATAAAATGAATTCTACCTTTCTAACTAAAAGAAAACATTCAACAAAATTTTTATGATGACTGATGAAACATAACGGTGTACATATGAAACACAAAAGAGAGACATATGCTAAAACTCATACCACATGAATCCCACAAATCGTTTTATCCTTTATTAATTCCCTGCCAAACTGTACAATGGAGCGCAAAGCTCACTGCCACACTATTCCCCTACTTATGAGTTTTTTAGACCTCAGACTCTCCAGCCCTTTACAAATAATTATAATTTACAATAAATAGACAGATTTGTAGGAATACAAATCGATTGGAAGAGGAGAAATCACAACTAAAGATGGAAGGTCAAAAGCTCATAGTCTCTCAGTAAAGGGATAATTGCGTTACATTATTTCATTCAAAATTTTTGGATATCTGATGAGGAGGTGAAACCTATAGCGTGGATCCTTTCGAATCATTACTGGAGATGTGACTATTACGATTTTGTTTATCGACCTCTGACATTTCACTTTCCATTATTTATTTATTCTCTGGCTTTTTAATAGAACGCTGATAAAATGAATTTATGCTTTTCGTGAAGAGAAAAATGTATTTTAAATGGAAAGAGGGAAGGGAAATGGAGGCGGGAACCACATAAATCGCAATCAGAGTCAGAGCAGGGAGTGATCACAATCGCAAAAATTTGCGAAGCGATCGGAGGAGGGCGTAGGACTTTCGATCGAAGGATTTGTGATGCGATCGGAGGATTTGCGATGCGATCGCATCGCAAATATTTGCGATGGGCTCATCGGAGCATACAAATGAATTTTACGATTTTCTATGGTGCGATCAAAGGATTTGCGATGCGATCGGAGGATTTGCGATGCGAAGCGGGGTTTCTCACTTAAAATTTATTATAAAGTTTAAGGGGTCATGGAAAAGGGAAAGTGGTTTTAAAGGAGTTTTTAAAGGGAATATCAAAACTTTAAACATAAAGCAAAGTTGAAGGGAAAAATGGGAAATAGGGGGTAAAGCGAATTGAGGGCCTTTACTTCACTTAAGCATAAAATTCAATCCAGAGGTCAGTTTTGAGAGTGTAGTATACCATTGGAAATATTTTTCCAGGTTTTTTTTGATGGATCCACTTTGAAGATGATCTGGCACTAAACATGCTATGGGACACTTCTCTGAAAGGCAGGGACATCACTTTTTGGAGATAACAGCTTCTGAATTGTGGCTGAAAGGCAAAGTATTATGTTTTCACCTCAAAACATGGTTTTTGAGGTGAAAATTACATCAAACTGAATGAATGATATCTCTAATCTTCCAGGTGCTGTGACTTTGCATTTATTGACTTCCTCATGACCTTGCTGACATTATTGACATTTCACTCATTAATTTGACCATGGTGAGACCCTAGAAAATAATGACACCCATCCTATGAGTTAATGATATAGTTTTGAGAATGAAAGTGATTAATGACTAAATACCATAGGGAGGAAAATCAGCAAGTAGCTCATGAGGGAAAACTGATAAAAAATTACTACCATCAATGAATCCACGACCTAGCGGAATGGTGAAATTTATTCAGTATGAGACACCTAATATGCAAATGCAAAAGAGTAGTTTTTGATCACTGATGGCAGTATGACTAGACTGACACTAACATTGGCTCCAATGGGGATGGTAGCTCCTTGGAGGTGCCAAGAACACCATAGACCAAGTAGCCTTATCCATTGGGCATGGAGTTAATAGCTAAAAACCAAACTTAATAATGGGAGAAACTTGACCCAACAAACTAACTCAAAAGTGACTCAAAATTAACCTAGAAAAAAAACTTAACATTTAAAGCTTGATGGCAGTATATGACTAAGACTTGAGGTTTCAAATCTTGATTATAACTGCCTGTGTTTCTGGAAGGCCAATGTACCATCAGGCTATATCAAAATGCCAATGTAACCAGTCAAGCAGATGCCTCCTCGATTGATTCTCCTGATCAGATCCCCTGGTCAACAATAGATTCTTGCAACTGGGCATCCAAAAGCATAGCGGACCATGATCTCCTTCATCATGGAATACTGGAATAATCACCTTCGTTGTTGCCTGCAATTAATTTTCCACTGGGTCCTGAAAAACATGAAGATTTACCTCCTGCTGAAGAAACAAGGTTTCTTTTTCTCTTGATTCTGATCTTCCTTCACAATGTACCTCAGTAAGAGTGTGTTCCTGGTCTTCAAAAAATTCTGAACAAGTAGATGAGCAAATTTCCTCTTGAATTTTTTTTCAAAACATGAGACATAGGAAGAAGAATCTGAATGGCAGTCCTGAACGCTCTGATCTTCTGTAATTTGAATATATTGTTGGTCATATTCATATGATATGACAACCAGATTGTCATGTTTCTCATCATATTCATCAATCATAAGAGAAGAAACTTCAGATGGTTCTTGAGATCCAACACTATCATTTCTATCATCTACCATAAATTCATCCAAAGAAACTCTTTCACTTACTTGAACAAAGATCTCATCTTGTTTTCCATTAAGGGAATGGATTACCTCCTTGTGAAGATCTAGTTCTGATGGGATGAGCGCGTTTAGATCTGTAACTATATTTTCTTCGTTTGAGGCATCCTTAACAATAGAGCACTCCGTGACGGGATCGGGAACAACATACTCGTCATCGTCACATTTTGAATCCAGTTCTAGTTTAACTCTATCGTTATCTGAGACTGGAACATCAGTTTCCTGCATATCATCCTTATTTCAATCAGATCTGAAATAAAACTTTTTCTTCCATGATTTTCAACCATATGGAAATCTTCAACCTGCTGATCTTGATAAGAATCCTTTAATATTTCTGCGTGCTGATGAAATGGATTTCATAGAGCGATTCCATGATTTCTTCGTCCATGAATTCACTATCTCCATAAAAATTCTCAAGATTTTCAATGAAACTGTTAACATGTTCGCAACAGTTCTGAACTAACATTAAAGACGGACAAGATTCTTTATATCTTTCAAAGAATATGGTATGAAAATATTTTAAACAATAAATACAACCAGGTGGCAAACCTTCATACCAAGATCGAGCTTCATCTTCCAGAGTAGCCATAAACATTTTCATCAAACAGTCTTCAGGAAAATCGATCTTTAATTTATGCACATGAATGTGAAATTTCACCAGATGAAGAGCAGCATCATTACATTCCATATTTCTGAACGTAGGAAAATTCTTAAGCCAATCTACCTTAGGAATTTTATTTGGGAAACCTGGAATGTGATCTCGACTCATGGGAACATACCATCTTGCAATACATTCCATCGTAAAAAAATTTAAAGCTATTGATCTTCCTGCAGTGGAGTCACCATGAAGGATTTGATTTTTTGGATCTTTTAGTGAATGGAGTCGCCAGGTGAATCTTTTCAGCCTTTATATGCATCTGATTGTTGTTCACCATCAACATTTAGATATAATACTCTGTCATTCTTTACTGGGAAAATATTACTGGGGTGATGAATCTTCTATGCTAAAAAATATTCCCGAGTATGGTCGCCAGAGATGTTAGCACTGAAATGGACCCCAGGATGAAAAAAAGGCAAATCAGGGTAACAACTAAACCACACTCAGCCTTGTAGCTAGCCCTACAAGGACAGGATAGGGCTATATCCATAGGATAGATACTTAATAAGATAACAAAGAACTGATTTTAGGCTAGGTATATAAATGTGAAAGGGGTTTTGATAAATAACTGAATTTTCAGGGATGTATGGGAAAAAGGACAGTATGAAACGAGGAATTAAATCAAGGACACAGAGTATTTCATGGGGCAAGATAGGTAGGAGGTTTAGAAATCAAAGTTGAAATAAGATGGAGTGGAAAGATTGTTAAGAAAGCTGAAAAGGGCATAATAAATGAATCCTTTTCAGACAGAAGAAAACAGACAGAGCATGAATGATTTCCCAAGGTAGAGCATATAAAATGGATTCTACCTTTCTAACTTGAAAACATTCAACTGGAAATTTTTATGAATGACTGATGAAACATAACAGTGTACATATGAAGCACAAAAGAGAGACATATGCTAAAACTCATACCACATGAATCCCACAAATCAGAGCTGCATCACTTTATTAATTCCCTGCCAAACTGTACAATGGAGCGTAGAGCTCACTGCCACACTATTCCCCTACTTTTGAGTTTTGAAGCCTCATACTCTCCGCCTTTACAAATGACTAGCATTTTTAATAAATAGACTGATTTGCAGGAATTAAAATCGATGGGAAGAGGAGAAATCACAACTAAAGATGGAAGGCCAAAAGCCAACAATATCTTCGTAAAAGAAGAGCTATGTTACATTATTTCATTTGAAATTTTTGGATATCTAATGAGAAGGTGAAACATAGTAGCGTGGATCTTTTTGAATTATTACTGAAATGGTGACTGTTACAATTTTGTTCTCGGCCCCTGACGTTTCGCTTCCCTTTAGTTCTTCATTCTCTAGCTTTTAATAGAACGTTGATAAAATGAATTTATGATTTTCGTGAAGGGAAGAATTTAATTTTAAATGAGAAAAGGGAAGGGAAATGGGAGGCAGCAATCACTTAAATCGCAATCGGAGTCGGAGCGGGGAATGATCGCAATCGCAAAATTTGCGATGCGATCGGAGGAGGGGGCAGGACTTGCGATCGGAGGATTTACGATGTGATCAGAGGATTTGCGATGCGATCGCATCGCAAATATTTGCGATGGGCTCATCGGAGCATACAAATGAATTTTGCGATTTGCGATGGTGCGATCAAAGGATTTGCGATGGGAAGCGGGGTTTCTCACTTAAAATTTATTATAAAGTTTAAGGGGTCATGGAAAATGGGAAGTGGTTTTAAAGGGGTTTTTAAAGGGAATATCAAAACTTTAAACATAAAGCAAAGTTGGAGGGAAAAATGGGAAATAGGGGGTAAAGGGAATTGAGGGTCTTTACTTCACTTTAGCATAAAATTCAATCCAGAAGTAAGTTTTAAGACTGTAGTATACTGTTTGGAAAGCTTTTTCCGGGCTCTTTCTGATGGATCCATTTTGAAGACGAGCTAGTGCTGAAAATGTTGTGGGACACTTCTCTGAAAGGCAAAGACATCACTTTGTGGAGATAACAGCTTCTGAATTGTGGCTGAAAGGAAAAGTATTATATTTTCACCTCAAAACATGGTTTTTGAGGTGAAAATTACATCAAACTGAATGAATGATATCTCTGATATTCCAGGTGCTGTGACTTTGCATTTATTTAATTCCTCGTGACCTTGCTGACATTATTGACATTTGACTCATTAATTTGGCCATGGTGAAACCCTAGAAACTAATGAGACCCATCCTATGACCTATTGATATAATTTTGAGAATGAAAGTGACTAACGACTGAAGACCATAGGGAGGAAAATCAACTAGTACCTCATGAGGGAAAACTGCTTAAAATTTACTACCATAAATGAATCCATGACCTAGCAGAATGGTGAAATTTATTCAGTATGAGACACCTAATATGAAAAATGAAAAAGAGAAATTTTGATCACTGATGGCAGTATGACTAGACTGACAGTAACAAGGAGGATAAATCATTCTTCTTTCTTTCACTCCAAAGAAGTCACCTCTTAAGACATGGAAGAGAATCAAAAGCCCCTGCACAATATACTAATTCATAATTCATAAATCTATCTTAATGATCAAGGAATTTAAGAAATAAGTCATTCAAGTAAACACACAAACAACTCATTGAGAAAACAGGATCCATTTGTATTATCTTTAAATAAATGAAGGAGTCTTACAACCGCGTTCGCCTTGATGTCATATAGGTCCTTCCGGGGTCTAGAACAAGCATTTTCCTTTGGTCTGACAAGCCCTTCCACTCTTTGAACCAGCCTAAATACGAGTGTGTAATCGTTCTCGCATGGATAATGAATAGCAAAAAGAGTATGTTTCTTCAACAATTCTCTTCTCTAATGTAGTATGAAGTACAAAGCAAGTAATTTTTTACATATCAGTATCTACCCTTGAGACTGAACCATGGCTTCAATTTATAGCAGAAGGGAAGTGGTTTCAGCTCCAAAAAGGAAGGGATGATTCCTCTCATAAAGGGATTAAGCTCCAAATACCAAGGGATAGGATCCTTTAATGAAGGGATAAAGGTTCATGAATGGAGGGAGTGAAGCTTCGACCAGATAACACCTTCTAGAAGCTTCTTGTTGGGAGAATATTCAACCAGTTGGGCTTCTAGAACTTATTTTTTCTTCCATTTTACCTTTTACAGGGGTCCGCAGTTTTAATACACAAAATGTGCGGTAGGTACTGCAATTTTTCTTTACAAAAGGTGTGGTACCACAGGTAATGGCTAGGAAAAGTGTGGAACTAGGGTTTTTATGATTTTTATAAGCTTTTCTTGAAATCCAACACTTGGTTTAGAAACTTTAGGGTTTTAGACCTCTAAGGGAGCATTATATTGGTAATGATGAACCCATATAGACAGTAAAATGTCATGGTGACAAAATAATGTGTAACAGATTGCCCCCTAAAGCATGAAGTCTGAGATAATTCGAAGAGTGAAGTGCTTTATCATTCTGAGGATTGGCTTGTGGAAATTGGTTGGAAACTATAAAAACATTCAATGCAAACACAGATATATATATATATATATATATATATATATATATATATATATATATATATATATATATATATATATATATATATATATATATATATATATATATCATCGCTGAGGTAGGCATTCACATACTCATATCAAAACTAACTAAAATGTTATGATATAGAAATGATTCTAATATTACATCAATAGTAGACATAGTATGGACGTAGTCATTTGTTATGAATAGTCTACTGCATAATGAATAATAAAACTCTTCACATCCTGAATGGTGGAAACTAGATCCAAGGTCTTGATTTCCTCTACCCGAACTAGTACGATTCTATCCATGCGATTGATTGTGTCGAAGTCGAACATGGTAGAAACCACTTGATTACTAGTTAATGATGTGAAATATTAACAAGTGTGAGAGAAACCACCAATAATGACAATGGATCTCAAAGTACTCAGTACAATCCATGAAGTGTGAATAAATGATTTGAAGTCGAACACTTCACGGAATCGTTCGATCGAAGATCAATGATGTAATCTTCCATCAAAAGTGAGAAACCTGCCACTAAGGCATGCAGATTCCAAGGTACTGAAGGATTGTAGATCAAATTCCTAGATGATATGTTGTCATCGATAGAAAGTGACCCGTCATAGGAAATCCCACGACACAAAACCTTTAGATCAAGTTTTGTAGAAATATTTTGCAAGGACTAACTCAGGGATGGTCAAGGTGAATGGAGACAAATGTTTGCAAATGAATGGTTTATATGAACTATCCTCTTGAACACATAATGACACTGCAGATGTTTTGGTGACAATTGACCTAAAGCTAATACCCAGAAACTGACTGAAGACTTTCGATATGGTTTGATTAACTGATAGGCAAAGGATTTTACCAACCGAGGTGGAAGTGTGACAAAAAGTGTCATGTTCAAGAGTGGTATACTGCTTTTAAACAAATTTTAACAACTGGATCCATTTTCTCTCTTTTTCCCCCACCATTTCTGTCAAGTACCTCTTTATTTTGGACAAGCTTGAGGAGGATAACATTTTATTGTTATATAAGCTCATCCTTCGGATGAGTCCAACTTAGTATAAAATCAAACCCTAAGAAGGAGTGGTTTGTTCCTGTTTGTATAGGTACTGTTTAATTTTAACGAGTCCAGTATAAGAGAAACTCGGTGTTTTTCAATTTTAGGGAGTCAGAATAAAAGCTTAAGGAAACTTCGTGGGTGTAATTTTTCGTAAATTTTGTCTCTCAAGCCCGAAAAAGGAAAAAATAATATAGGAGAGAACTCTATTGACCATGATTAGTGAATGTATATATTTTTCGTAAATAGTCCATTTCAGTCTAGAAAAGGGGTAAACTTATACTGAAGGGATGAATGTTAATTTCCTTTAACGAGTTGGAATAGTCAAGTAATCAGTAATATTTTGATTTTTAGAGAGTCTGAAAAGGGCTTAAAAGAAAACTCCAGGGTCTTTTTTTTTTTTTTTTCTGTAAGTTTTAACAAGTTTGAAAAAGTGATAAAAATGTACTCATGATTTTCACTTTTTCTTAAGTTTTAACGAGTTAAAAAAAGTGATAAAAATTGTACTCATATGGTCGACTTTCAATTTAATTTACGAGTAGGAAAAGATGAAAAGAACTCAACATTTTCATGTGTTTTACAAGAATGAAAGATAGAAAAATAATCTCAGGATTTTCATGAGTTTAATGAGTCTTGAAAATAATAACCGAAATCGACTCAAGATAGGTTTTATTTTTACAAAAACTTGAAATAGAGAAAAACTATTTTTCAAATAGTTTTGTTTCATTTTTACACAAGCTTGAAATAGAGAAAAAATATGCTTCATATAGGTTTCATTTTTACACAAGCTTGAAACGTAGGAGAAATCATGCTTGAGAATTGTTTGTTTCATTTTTACAAAAGCTTGAAACAAAGGAAAAGCCATGCTTGAGATAAGTTTCAATGCCCCCCAAGCGTAACTTGCTAGAGCGCATGCCCCCCAAGCTTCATTTCATTCAACTAACTAGACTACTAGTTACTAAAAGCTGGATGGGATGAAGGTTCATTTACGAGATCAGATGAAATAATCGACTTGAATAGGAGAGGATTTGCTTCATTTTTTAACGAGCCTGACACAGGAAAAGAACTATGCTCATGGAACCTTGTTTCATTTTTTAATGAGCTTAACACAAGAAAAGGAACTATGCTCATGGATCCCTGTTTCATTTTTTAATGAGGTTGACATAGTAAAAGAACCATCCTCATGGTTCTATGTTTGATTTTTTAATGAGGTTGACACAGTAACAAGAACTATCCTCATGGAAACTTGTTTCATTTTTTAACGAGGTTGACACAATAAAAGAACCATCCTCATAGCGACCTGTTTCATTTTTTAATGAGGTTGACACAGTAAAAGAACCATCCTCATAGGAATATTGTTTCATTTTTTAATGAGCTCGACACAAGAAAAGGAATTATTCTCAGAAGGGTCTGTTTCATTTTTTAACGAGATTGACACATGAAAAGAACCATCCTCAAAATGATCTGTTTCACTTTTTAACGAGGTTGACATAGGAAAAGAACCATCCTCAATACCCACTGATTGATCTTTTAACGCGGTTGACACAGTGAAAGGAACTTTCTTCTTGGTATCTATTTCAT
The DNA here is from genome assembly GCA_034641835.2 of Pinus albicaulis. Taxonomy (NCBI): domain Eukaryota; kingdom Viridiplantae; phylum Streptophyta; class Pinopsida; order Pinales; family Pinaceae; genus Pinus; species Pinus albicaulis. The sequence continues at coordinate 1,313,277,740 of CM076582.1, forward strand.
TTTTTAACGAGGTTGACATAGGAGAAGAACCATCCTCTTGGAATCTATCAATATACTCTCTACAATCTACCTGTATAACCTACAAATTCATTTTTTAATGAGGTTGAAATAGGAAAAGAATTGTCCTCATGGGTCTATTTCATTTTTTAACAAGGTTGACATAGTAAAAGAATCATCCTCAGGGACACCTGTTTCATTTTTTAAGGAGGTTGGCACAGTAAAGGAACTATCCTTAATACCCACTGATTCATTTTTTAGCGAGGTTGACATAGGAAACGAATTGTGCTCATACCTGATTCATTTTTTAACAAGGTTGACTCAGTAACAGGAACTATCCTCTGACCCATTTATTCATTTTTTAACGAGGTTGAAACAGTAAAAGGAACTTTCCTCTTGGTTCTTTGTTTCATTTTTTAATGAGGTTGACACATTAACAGGAACTATTACCATAGACATGTTTCATTTTTTAACGAGGTTGACACAATAAAAGGAACTCTCCTCATGATGAATTGATTCATTTTATAACGAGGTTGACACAGTAAAAGGAATTATCCTCATTACCCACCGATTCATTTTTTAACGAGGCTGATACAGTAAAAGGAACTTTCCTCTTACATGATTCATTTTTTAACGAGGTTGACTCAGTAATAGGAACTATCCTCTGACCCACTGAATCATTTTTTACTGAGGTTGACATAGTAAAAGGAACTTTCCTCTTGTTTACCCTGTCATGGTTTCCAACTGGACGAAATACATGTCAAGGGACACTCCCCGATCATGGCTTCCAAAAGGTCTTCATCAGATGGAAGAACAATTCTCTGGAAGGAACACATGTCAAGGGAATCAAAAGGGATAAGGACATCACGTTCAAATAATCCCATAGAGTTTTCCATGTCAATTACCGGGTCTAAGCCAAAATAATTCGAGCAAACAATGAGAGGCTCGCTTGCATTGGTAACTGAAAACATGGGACTAGTTGCCACATAATTAACCCGTGGAGGGGTAGAGACCACTTTCGTATAAGGAACATTTAGGGGTGTCAGATTATTGGTAGTCGAATGAAGACTAGCGAATGAAAATTGGTCAACAGTCACAATTTTTCCATTGTGAGGGAAAGAAATCACACAAAAGAGTGTCGATACGACAACTTTCATTGCATAGACATAGTCTTGCCCAGGAAGTAAATTGAAATCCAAGGGGCCTCGAAATACCATAAGATAAATACAGACAGTTTTATCTTCCAAGGTAATAGGAAACTTAGGAAGGATCCCTAAAGGTTGACTAATGGTTTTGTTAATAGATGACAGATTCTACGTAACAGGCACAAGCTGAGGGGAACCCAAAGCTTGCCAAATAGTTGAGGATAAAATACTAATAGAAGCACCTTCATCTACATTTGTGCGACGAAAATTCTTACCCTAAACCTTCACAATGATTTGGAAAGGGATGGAGGAAGGAAGACGAGGTTCTGTCAATCTATTACAATCAAAGGAAAAGACCTCAGTACTTGGAGGGGGTGTTGTAGAAACAGGTGAAATTCCTCCTGGCGTAGAAGAATTTGATGTAACAAGAAGAACCTGAGTGGTATGAAGTTCACTCTCTACAGGGAGAGTGGGATCGACCGAATGTGAAATTGAGTCGACCACTTGAACAACTAATGGATCATCAACCTGAGTGATATGAGTTTTACTCTTCAATGGAAGAGTGGGATTGACTTTATTTGGAATTAGATAAATCACTTCATCAGTTGACGATAGGTTGGGAGAAATTTTACGATAACTTGTTGGAAGTTGTTGCTATGGAACAGGAAGGTTTTCCAACAATTTTTAGGCTTCATCCATGTGAGAGAAAATGTGAGTTTTATTACTCCCTTTGCATAATTTACAAGGAAACCTAGCTTTACCCTTTTTCCCAGGAAACTGACTATCACTGGTTGATGGATCAACAGTAAGTGGATGGGATTTTTCTGACCATACTTCCAAGACCTTTGAAATACCAGGACAATTAATAAGGAAGTGGTTACCCTTACAAATTTTGCAAGGGTATTTGGGTTTACGATGCATGCTGGAGGTTTCCTCAACACTACTAACACTTACAACCATGGTTGATTGGTGGAATTCTTTCTTATCTTGCTTCTTCTTCTTCTTCTTCCCTTTATTCTTCTTCTTAGCCACCTAGTTACTAGTGTCAAGGATTTTACCAAGCGAAGAGGAAGAAATGGAGGAAGAAATATTGGGTGAAGAAGGTAAAGGGTCAACATGAGGTTGGTGATGTTGAGATGGTGAACTCTATTGAGGTGAAGCATTTGGTTAAGGTGGAACAATTGGAGTATTTCGGGCCAACGAAGTTAAAAATAAGCATATCGTAAACCTATTGTAAATCCAGGTAACGACAATGTAGCTATGTAAGGAGGACCAACATTTCCAAAGCAAGGAAAAGTACTAGGATTCTCATTAAGAGGGGTTCCTTCGTTGGTAAATTCTAGAATAGTTGCCATTAAATTCAACTTCAGTGAATTTTATTAACAATTTGAAACTAAAATTAATAATTCACAATTCACACCTAAGGTCTCTAAAAAGTAAAAAAAAAACAAATGAACATGCGCTATCAAATCTAGCTCAGGATTAGTGCTTTGGAATAGGTCATATTTAACTTTCCAAAGCAACTAAATAAACAGTAGCATCTTGCGGTAGGAAAATCCAATTGTAGCATATATGCTCTGGTTTGCGAAACCAGATATTCTAGGTTCGATCCCAGTGGAGTCGCCATTTTGTTAGGCAGATAAATCATTCCTGCGGACAAGAAGGATCTCTCTAGTATCACAAGGATAGCTAGAAACAAACAGAACAAATGTAAACTACTTTCTCTAGATGATGTATGATTTAGAATTTTCTATGAAGAAGAAAGGACCTACTTGTGATCCAATTCTATTTGTATTCTTCTTTCCGTCGCTCCAAAGAAGTCATCTCTTAAGACCTACAATCAAAGACATGGAAGAGAATAAAAAGCACCTAAACAATATACTAATTCATAAATCATAAATATATCTTAATGATCAAGGACTTTAAGAAATAATTCAATCAAGTAAACACATAAACAACTTATTGAGAAAACAGGATCCGTTTGTATTATCTTTAAATAAAAGAAGGAGTCTTACAACCACGTTCGCCTTGATGTCATACAGGTCCTTCCGGGGTCCAGAACAAGCGTTTTCCTTTGGTCTGATAATCCCTTCCACTCTTTGAACCAGCCTAAATATGAGTGTGTAATCGTTTTCGCATGGATAATCGCTAGCAAAAAGAGTCTGTTTCTTCAGCAATTCTCTTCTCTATTGTAGTATGAAGTACAAAGCAATTTTTTTTTTACATATCAGTATCTAGCCTTGAGACTAAACCATGGCTTCAATTTATAGTAGAAGGGAAGTGATTTCAGTTCCAAAAACGAAGGGATAATTCCTATCATAAAGGGATTAAGCTCCAAATACCAAGGGATAGGCTCCTTTAATGAAGGGATAAAGGTTCATGAATGGAATTCCTTCTAGAAGCTTCCAGTTGGGAGAATATTCGACGAGATGGGCTTCTAGAACTTACTTTTTCTTCCATTTTACCTTTTACAGGGGTGCGCAGTTTTAATACACAAAAAATGCAGTAGGTACCGCAGTTTTTCTTTACAAAAGGTGTGGTCCCGTAGGTAATGGCTAGGAAAAGTGTGGAACTAGGGTTTTATGATTTTTATGAGCTTTTCTCGAAATCTAAGACTTGGTTTAGGAACTTTAGGGTTTTAGACCTCTAAGGGAGCATTATATAGGTAATGATGAACCCATATAGACAGTAAAATGTCATGGTGACAAAATAATCTATAACATCCCCTTTAATAGTCTTGATGGAATCTCTAGAAACCTTATGTTATTTTTTTCCCTCAGAAAACCATGGTAAATACGATGGTAAATACCATGGGTAGATTCCATCCATTTTGATCATGTCAAGGAAATGGGATATTACAAAGCCTCCCGTACAAATATTTCTTGCCCTAAAGAAATAAACTTATATCTGTAGAAAAATAATACGTATACTACTACCAGGAACTAGTGTGGTATTCCATGCCTCCATGATAAATGATCTTGAATGGATATTTTTATACTTGGATCCTAAAGAATCCTCTACCCAATTGTTCCCTCAATATATTTACCTTGATAACAATGTTGCCAAAGTCCTGGGACATGTGGGCGATGATACCACCTTAACCCTCCATCACTTCCCATGCCTAAGGGCTGAAGCTACAATATTCCCTTGGCTAAGGATATCCCCCTAGGAATCATCTCATCAATATATTTCCAACTCATAATCTCTCGCAAATCCATTTTGTGGGAAGGATCTAATGCATGAATTCCTGCACATATAATAAGTCTACTATGTTGATGTTTCCCAATTCTCAGCTCATGTTGCTCGACCTGGTCACCCAACATGACCCACTTGGAGAACTTTTCTCTCCTCTCCCAAATGTATAAAGGTGGTTTGGTATTCCTACAAGCCCTCTCTATGTACTCCTATATAGGGCTGCTATATAACTCCCAAATATATTCCTCATGATTTCTTGTGAGGGAATTGAGATGTTCTTCTACATTAGACATCTTTCTTGCAGGCTTGCCACCTAACCCTATGATCTCCTCAATTATTTCGTTCTCCTGTAAGATGGTGTCTCGTGCTATCTAGACTCTCTGCTTCAACATTGTAATATATATTTTGAAATGTGTGATGTTACCCAAATTTCCTCTACTGGCAATTGTGGTTCCTTGCTGAATGCCTTTGTACATGTCTACAGATGCCCAACAATCATAACTTTAACTTGATCATTTGACTGACTCTCTAGGAATGGTTCATCCTCCACATTCTATTTTTCCTTCGCCTCGTAATGATCCATTTAATTTTGAGGTCTAAAATATGCCTCCTAAGAAAAATGTACAAAAAAAATTAAACTTTAGAATAACCAATAGTATTGAAGATGATGATTTCAACCATGGGGGATGATTCATCATTTTTTAAGTAAAAGGGTAAAAACATTAAAAAATAATAAAATAATAAAACTACTTTTTCAACTCGTGTTTTCAACTTATCTCCCAAATTTTTTACTAAAATTTCAAAAGGGAGTACTGGTTGGATGCAAAATTTAATTCCTCATCCATGGAGTACCCATGTTGCATACTTTCGATGGACCCTCCTACATGAAAAATGAGAAATACATAAAAAACGTGATTGCAATCTCATGTTTCATGTATTTTTAATTTTTCATGTAGCAGGACCCATTGAAAGTATGCAACATGGGTACTCTTTCGATGAGGAATTAATTTTTTCATCCAACGAGTACTCCTGCTCAAAATTTGAGTAAACATTTTTTGAGATAAGTTGAAAATATGAGTTGAAAAAGTAGTTTTTTCCTTTTTCCCTCTAAAATTTGATGATGTGATCAAATCATATTTTATTATTTCCACTATTATTTTATAATTTCCTTAGGACACCTATTTCAGACCTCAAAATTCCCCTAATGCGTGATCATCATGCCTGCTCACTATCGTTGGCTCCTCACTCAAGTTCCCCTGACCACCTCCCTTTGTGAATACAATCCATTTTTCTTCCTCTTGAGTTGTTGAACATAGATGCATTGGTGGACTGCTATCTATACTTGATTTATAATATTTTTTTATGGACATCCCCTTGGATGCCTATGGAATCATTTGTATAGGAGTCTACCTCATGAATACCATTAGGTAGAATTTCCTCATGCAGTTCCAAATACTTTTCATCTTGCAAGTCTCCCTAAATAATATCATGTTCTTGCTAACCATTCTGAAAATAAATAGAGAAAACTATAGAATATTATCCATGATATGAATAAATCTCCTCTTTTTATGTCCTTGTTGGCTCCTTCTTATCGCACAGACATGAATGGTTATGTGCCCAAGGTCCTTTGCAGGTAAATCATAGTAATCTCCTCCTTAGTTCATTCTTGTTGTCTCCACAAATCCTTATTATTTCCTCCTTGGTAAACTTACTTATAGGTAGTTTGATGTTACATTTTACAAACCCCTTAGCTAATTCATAGGCAACAGGTGATACAATTAGCTCCTTTGTCCAAATGGAAAACAATTTGGATATCAGTTGTTTGCATATTCCTTTATTTTCTTCTAAGATCAGGGACATGATATTTTTCATGTTTGTTTTGACAAATATTGGATGAGATGTTGTAACGTTGGTGCAAAAGTATTGGAGCATCTTAAGGATTAATTCATCGCACCCTAGATCCAAAATAAGGATACTAATTCTAAATTTCTTCATGCATTCTAAAATTTTTCACCTTCGGAAAAAATTATGAAGGGTGATGTTGTCGAACCCTTGGATGACTTCTATAATTATACGAAAAATCCTCCTCATGATGTTATCATTGTACGGAGGTAGAAATTTTTTTAAGGCTAAGGTTTCATTGAGATAATAAGAGAATAAGATTCTAACCTTTTCAGAAGATTCTCTAAGAACCAGGGTTGTATCAAAGAAAGCATGGATGGCTTCAAGGTACAACTTGACCCTTTCCAATCTAATTTCTCCATCAGGAAAAAATCCATATCTAATGTTTCCAACCATAGGAAGACATATTATAACTTCATACCCTGTAGTTTTGATCCAAGTTCAATCAGAGACACTTTATTTTTACATATTCATTACAGATAATATTTGACTGCTGAAGGATATCGTGGACCTTCTAAGAAAAAGGTTTCTTGTTCTTCTCGTGCTTCTAATCTATCATTTGTTTCCATTTTTTTTATCCAGATAGGTATTCTATCCAAGGGAATTAACTGATTTATTACTATGTCGATTCCTGAGGAATTTCCAAAAGTAAAATTATGAATTTATGGCTTGGCATTGATGTATCTCAATGAAAATTTAATCGTAAAGGTAGGGAACTTAGCTATTACAAGACACAATACATTCAATACTCTTAGGATATCTGGTCATATATCATAGTAACAAAATAGAGTCCCTAAAGAAGTTACAAGTTTCCTAAAAGAAAAATTTAGTTTTATGTTTGTTTCATTTAGCCACAAGGGATTTTTTCAATTTTTTCATTGCTAGATAACCTTATATAGTCCCAAATATTAAGCCACAATTGTCACTAGTCATATTTTATAGCCTTTTCATATTTAAGGGACAAGTCTTGTGACTCTAAATATACACAAACGACACAACACACAGTCATGATACATGAATTTAAAACAGAAAGTAAATGTGCAAATGATGGAAATGACTCAATAACCTGGAGTGTACACAATCCTTTCAGTGTAATGATAATGTAATGAGACCTCCCTCATGCAACTAGTAATTTCACCCCAAGATTTGACAAGCTCAACTTTTGTATCAATCTTCTCAATCTCCTTGAATATAATCAACATGTAACACCCTCCTCCCAAATTTAACCAAGCTAACAAGTCCACTAGGGTAAAAATGTGATGAGAGCTTAATATTATGTGACTCAACTCCCCATGTATAGTTAAGTAAGTAGAACAAAAATAACACAATCAATCTGACCTTCCTCAGGAGTTACAGACCTTTCAGGATGAAATCAACCCTTCAATGTGCATAACTACTAAGAAACCTTCTCATTTTGCTGATATGGACCCTCAACTGCTCCCAGACAAGTCTTGCATGCGAATGAGGCCTTAGAGTCTCTCCCACAACAAGACATGCCAACGACTATGGACTTTTCCAAGTAGTTTTGAGCCAACGCCCCTAGATTCTAAGCCACTCTTTGAGGGATAGGTCTCAAGCCTCTTCCCAAAACTTCATGAGACTTACATAAATGATACATAACCATGAACTCAAGCTACTAATTCAAACATTTGATCAAAGACTTTACTGGAGCCTTACTAGACATGATAAGGATATCATCAAACATATCACAAATATGTAGTCTATAGGTTATAACAACATATATGAGCATATGGGTCTCATACTTGTCTCATATTCATGAAGAAGAATTTATTCCTTACCACAATAGTTGCACTCTCATATATTAGTTCATATATTCAATGTTCATTCATTTTCTAATCAAAACATGATAAGAGTCACACATCAAGTCTATCATAAAACATACTCATAACTAGCATATAAACAACATAAATAACAAGGATATAAAAACCATAAAAACCACATATGAACATGTAAATTTACACATAAAATACCAATTAAAATTATGTCTTATTGATGAATGGATAAGAGAACCAAGTTAGGGAGTTGCACAAACCACTCGACTATAGATTGGGATAAACCAAATATTTCTTTCAATCAATCACCCTCGTGGCATATTCCAAGCCTGAATGTGGGAATCAGAACAAAACCAACCAGGATTCCTCAATCTTTACTTCAATCCACCAATTGATTCCTAGTCTCAAACAATAAACATACAATACCAAACTTTACTGCAATCCCACCATATTTGGGTCAAGGGATCACTTGGTCTATACAAGCATGGATGCCTATGGATCTCTCCATCTACATTATGAGGAATTTTAATGTCTCGTAGTCGCTAGGGTTTACCGTATATCTCGCCATTCACCACTTGAGGATTCCTAGGCCTTATCGACACTCCACCCTATAATATTTATGGTATATCCCACCATTCACCGGTCGAGGATTCCTAGGCCTAATATAGGGCACACACCCCTAGGATTTACCATATATCTGACCATTCACTGGTCAAGGATTCATAGTTCCACCAAGGTACAAAAAAAATAGATTTATCGTAATCCCACCTTCACTATTCTAGGGATTCCTAGGCGTTATGTTCTTATTCGGAGACCACCCCACTCAGTATTGAAACCATTAGGTAATCGAGCTTAACCAAGTAAAATAGAACCCATCACACCATAGCTATTTGTAAATTTAAAGGAAAGGCTAAAAATCATAGTCACACCTAATGAAACCAATGCTAATGAAAACAATATAACTAGATACAAACATGCAAGTACCATGGATGCCAAATCGAAAAAAGAAAGCACACATGAAAATCGATACCTGCAGGAAATCGCATTATATTCGCTTGATCCTACTCCTCCTTGCTTGATATTTACTTCCCTTTGATTTCTTGCTCCAATTTCCATGTATGCCACACTCCTCCAAGAGTGTGAGAGAGTGCAGGCTATAATCAGAGAGCTCAAAAGGGAGCTCACAAAAGGTTAGCAATTGATCCTTAGAATCCCTTTTATCAATGAGGCCTCTAATTTCTTCAATTTTCCATTATTTTCCTTCAAATTCTTCCTCACATGAAACTTGTGACCTTTCATATTCCGTTTCTCATATTTTCCATTATTTTCATAAATAAAATTTCAATTTATGTCTCATTGCTTTACAAATCCTTTACCATTTCCTTTTCCAATTTCCTTAGCAATAATAAAGAAAAATGAAAACCCACTAGGATGTTTTCCTAACATTCATCTTGGAATATGTATCACATGACCTTGGATATTATTTTTCCTTTATTAAATTTATTACCTGAAATTTTTAACTAGGGCTATAACACAACAATTTGAATTCGAAACAACAAGAATATTTGGTCCCAATGCAAAGATATATTCAGTCCTTACTTAAGACGAGGAATCAGCCTTTATAATACATGGGTTCAACCTCGAAGAATTTATGAAATGTAACCCACATATAAAAAACCTGAAAAATATAGGGATAAACACACTTCCTTATTGGATTCTTTCTGGCGGGGAATATTTCAAACTTCTGGATTAGAATTTGTCCCTTCTTTTGGTTAGGAACATAAATCCAAAATGACATTAATTTATAAATAATATTCTAGCTGTAGCTATAGTATTAAAAATTGAAATATGGCCCTCCAAATTTTGGGAGATGATTGAACTTCAATTGATGTTAATTGACCTCTAAAGACTTGGTAGAATTCTGCCCCAAATATGTGGTGTCTTAGTCCTCCAAGATGTGCAATGAACATGTCTCCCCTCCTCCTTATGCATGAGTAGTAAACCCTATGCCATTAGATATCATGTCATAAAATATATCCTTAATAAAATGGCAGAGGATTTGTAATATATATAAGTGGGCAAAGGCTTAAATTTTATGGTGGCTCATTACACTAATCACCAAAACAATAGTGTAGTCAACCCTGATTTATATATTGACTATGTGGCCCTTACAAGCATTGCCAATGATATATTTCCATGAAAATGATGAAATAATGCACCCTAAATTATTTACTTTGGCCCCTTTGTATGTTCCCCTACACTGCAGATAAATAGATTCTCCTTATGTATAACCCAATGGCCTCAAAACCTTGTAATATGGGTTGAGAAAGTATGATCCCAATAGTCTCAACACTGCACCCCTTTACTACTTGTTGAATAATTTTCGATGACTTGGATGATGAATCCAATTAAAAAGCATTACATCTCCAACCACTATAGGGTTCCTTTATCCACGTGAAAAGTTATCAGTTGTGGCTATCGGTTACTGATCTCCCACTCAACGCTATGTAATGGTCTCATGACCCTTGTTTCCTCCACTTGTAACATATCAACCCCAAGATCCATTACGCCTTGCTAAAATTATAACGATGATATATTATCTTCTTTGGATCTCTATGAGGTGCCAAAATATGTATTCAATACCCTTCCCCTGGTGCATGAGCATACCCTCAACCTTGATAATTCTGTCGCTACAACTAAATCCTAATGCACTATGATGATTGTGTTATATGGGTTTATGCAAGGGTTCATGGCCTTGCAAGGTTTTTTTTCCCTAATCACAGTACACACCCTTACAAATTTAGTGTTTAAAAACTGAATGTGATCACCAATTCAAACTCATGTATCTTAATATGCAACATTTCCCCACATAAAATATTTCCATTTATCCCAAAAAATTCAATATCATCTCTGCACACCAAGTCGCTTTCTTGAAGGCTCTAGTTTATTCACATCATTTTACTACAAATTAAAAACTCGTATCATGGGAATTCGGTCATCCCTAGATTCTCTTCATGACTGGGAAATGATTATGTGGAAATGTCATTTCTTCTATGTTGGTGAGAGTTGCCAATGACTATATTTAGGCTTTACATGGCACCAAAATCTCCCCTTGATGAAGCATCTAAAATCCTCATCCATAGCCACTACCTAGTATTTTTCTCAACAGAGTCAAAATAGGAACTTAAAGTTTAATCCCCAAATTTTACCAAAATAGGTAAAATCTCTCTCTCTCTCTCTCTCTCTCGATGGTGTGTGTCTCTTTATACAGTTCTAATCATTCAATCTCTATCTCTCTCTCTATTTTGTGTGTATATATATAGTTCTAATCATTCTCTCTCTCTCTCTCTCTATTGTGTGTGTCTCTTTATATAGTTCTAATCATTCAATGTTTTCAATATTAGATAATGTTTTAGAAAAATACAATCAATCCATAAGTTCATCATTGAAATTTTCGTATTTTTAGTTGTATTCTCTACGAGGACTTCTTTAATTATTTATTTTTAAATCAAGGATTTTTCTCTTTAATTATGTATTATTATTCACATACACTTAGAAATGTCATAGTAATTTCCTTGATTTACTTGTACAATTTGTCCTTATGCACATATTATAGGCTTCCTTGAGTGAGTTGTTAAAGAAAATGTCTTGTTTTGACATATAGTAAGGTCCTATATTGCATTTTTCATAAATTTCTCATTATAGGGGCCAATATACATCTAAAATAGCACAATAAAAAATCATCTATATAATTATTTGTAAATCGAAATTTCATTTTTATGGAAATCACAACTAGGAACAAAATAAAATTAAATAAGGATTTAACTCATCAACACATTCACACTCAACAATCCCACTATAATATTAAGCATGAAACTTGAACACATACGTACATACATACATAAATTATCTAAATTTTTTGAATAGTTTCATAATGATATAGAAGGGATAGCTACTATCCATCGAACCATAAGATCAACTACATTGTGTATCTCTTACAACTAAAAATCCCTAAGTGAAATTTGATGTGGAAATAAATATATTCACCCAATGCTCAAAAGGTGAAATACAGGGTGCAAATTTGAAAGGAACTCTCCCTCATGTACATAAATCAAAACTTTCTCTATCAACCTATTAATATAAGGTCATATGTTATTCATAAGAAATCGTATTTTGATTTCCCAACAAATGGGGATATTTCTGTACCCAAAAATCCCTTCGAATCTCCCCTTTCTTGATCCTTCTCATGCTTACTCAAAAAACCACCTAGAAAACTCATGACCATATTTTTCTCACTTAGGTTCAATACTTCAATTGTGATGTCTCTAACTTGAATAGGGGATTCATAGTTTCACATGGGTTGTTGTTAAATAGAAGCATTTTTCTAAACCTTTAACATTGATTCACATCCTTAGAGCCAGTAAAATTTATATATTTCTTTCCTCATGAATTTCTCTTAGTCTTCACACAGACAATTTCCTTCTATCCAAACGACTAGCCTTTGCATGAGAACTCATGGTATAAAATATGGGCAACATAGGCAATGTATAAATATTGAGAATGGTACTTCATCAATACCTCTTAGTAAGTTCCATATGGTTTCCATTTCTTCTCATAATTTCTATTAGTTGGTAGTTTAACTACCAATATGAATTTTTAGAGGATAAGGGAAATTAGAAATTCAATTCTAGGAAAGGTAATTCTATTAGTAAGGAAATTTCTAATTCTCCCCATTGGATTCCTTTCAAGGCATCAATATTTTTTTATGACATTACCTTCATTCGGTTGTTGGAAATATTTTATTTAAAATACAAAATAGCTAAATCAACAAATTTATGACATAATATCCATGTCGCCATCCCTGAAATACAATTTATAATAATAAATACAATATGGGGTTCAAAATGTGGTGTTACAATGTCATCCCCCTTAAAGTAACAACATCCTCAATGTTATACTATTAGTACTAGAAGCTATGAACATAAAGAAATGGGTATGAATTTTTCATGGCATCCTCCAATTTCCATGTGGCCTTGTTTTCTTCAAAGTGTTTCCATAGCACCTTGACCTACATAATTGCTTAGTTATAGAGTAGGGCCTCTTTCTTGTCTAGTATGCATTGAAGATCTCACTAAAATTATCCTTCACATTCCACCTAGATCATAGTGAAATCAATGATATGGTTAACAGAATTTACATTTTTCTTAACCAAAAATTCAAGAAATACATTATATTATTTTGAGGTAGGAGATAAGGAAATATTGTATGCCATTTATCCTACTTTCTCTAGAATCTCAAATGGTCAACAATAACAATGTGCTAACTTAGCACAAATTCTCATTCTTTCATAAATATTCTTGTAATTTATCATTATATATAATTATTCTCCTTATTTGAACTCCTTCTGAGTTATGATCCTTTCTACATAATTTTTTAGTCGATATTTTTCTACTTTCAAGTTATGCCTAATTTTTACCAATTCTTGTTCAACTTCCTTTAAAGTCTTTGGTCCAAGTGTAATCTATTCCACTAGATTATCCTATCTAATTAGGATTTCATTTGCATCCATGTAGTTCCTCAAATGGACTCATTTTTAATGACTCCCAATAGCCATTATTGTAGGAAATTTCTAACAGAGGCAAGTGCTCTTACCGATTCCTGAGTTTATCCATTACATCCACTCTTAACATATCTTCTATCACCATTTGTATACTCTCTATTTTTCCATATGTTTCAGGATGGTAAGATATCACAAAATAAAATTGTTCCCAAGTACCTACAAGAAAATATTTCCAAAACATTAAAGTCACCTTATAATCCTAGTCTAATATGGCTTTCTTGGGGATGTCATGCAAGCTGAAAATTTATTTCATGAAAATATTGGCATCATTGATTGCTTTATGAGTGGAATTCATAGGGATGATGTGATTTTACTTCCTCAATTTATCCACCACTACCATGTTTGCATCATTTTTCTTGGCTATCATTAGTAAACCACTCATGAAGTCCATATATATGAATTCCCACTTCCAATCTAGAATTTGTATTGGTTGCAACAAACATTCTTGATTCCTATGTTCCACTTTGATTTGTTGGAATTTCAATCACCTTGCAATGTATTTGGAAATTTATTTCTCCATCCCATGACAATAATATTTTTTTTTTGCTATTTAGCAATTTTTTATAACTTCAGTGACCTAAATAAGGCAACTTATGGAGTTAGTCCATTATGAGTCTCTTCAATTATTTTCAACTTGTACATATAATTTACCATTGTGGAATAATAGTTTGTCATTTGTTAGACGATACCCTTTTCATGTTGGAAATTTTGGGGTCTTGCTTCAAGGATTGCTTCACATATTTAAAGTTTTCATCACCTTGTAAGACATATTTCATCCTTTTTTTTCTATATGATTCACATATGCTAATTTTTTCCATATGTATTGTTTTCATTTTCTAGTTAAGTGCATCTTCCACTTTGTTCTCTTTCCATTCATAGTTTTATATATCAAAATAAAATTCACTAATTAGAGGCATCCACCTAGCTTGAATAACATCCAAATAATATTCATCAAAGAAATATTTCAAGCCATTGTGATATACCATTAACTAAATTATTGTTCCAAGAAATTAATTTATCCATATTTTTAAGGCCTGTACAATGGATGCAAACTCCAAAGATTGTGTCACATAATGTTTGTCATACTTATTTACTTTCCTATATTCATTTATTTTCAAATGTCCTTATCGCATGAAAATTCATCTGAGTAAATTTCTGTCTACGAATTTATAGAAAATGAGAATTCTTTAATTGGATCTACAATATTTAAAATAGTTGTACTAGTCAACATATTATTTTGTTGCTAACACACAATTTTGAACAAACAAATTTCATACATTTCTTATGTAATGAATTGATTAGATGGTCAATATTTGAAAATACTTGGATGAATTCCTATAATATCAATATATTCCCCTAAATTATCTCACCTATGAAACATTTTGAGTTGCCTACGATCCCATGATTTTTTTGATCTTCCCAGGCCCACTAAAACTACTTCCTCTAAAATCACATGACCGAAATACTATACTTCTATCTAATATAAATCACAGTTACTGAAATCCACATCTATTTAGTGTTACCTCACTACTTGTAATACCATTTTTAGGTTATTTTCATGCACCTCCTTGGTATTTGAATACAGTAGGATGTCATTAATAAAAACCAGAACAAACGTATGAAAATATTTGTTGACTATATTTTTAATTAGTTACATAAATGTAGCTAGTGCATTAGTAAGTGAAAATGGCACCACTAGAACTCATAATTCCCATACATGGTATTTAATGTGGTCTTTTATATATCCTCATCCTTGATTCTAACTTCATGATATGAAAATATTAAGTCTATCTTTGAGAATATAGTGGCTCCTTCTAGTTTACCAAAAAGGTCACCGATCTTGGGTAGTGGATGCATTTTCTTGATGGTCATCTTACTTAGCTAAATTTAATCAATGCATAACATGAGGGTACCATATTTATCCTTGGATAATAATGTTAGTGCTCCACATGGGGACATGCTAGGCATAACATACCCTTTGTTGAATGTCTCTTTCAACTACAGTTTCAATGCTACAAAACTCAAGTATTCTCATTTTTTAAGGTTCCCTCGACACAGGCACAAATCTTGGATTCTCTTATATTGAGAAATGAATATCTCTATTAAGAGGTATTCCAAGTATCTCCTTTGGAAATACATCCCTATATTCTTGTAGCACGATATGGTCCTCATTTTTTAGCATGTTATATTCAATTGAGTATACCACATGTATAACATATAGTGGGAATAATTTCCTGCAACATTTATTTAGTTGTTATTTTGAAATATGACCCATTGATATGATCTTTGAATACCCTATAAGGTCCCTTTTCTTACTTTCATCATATTCACAATCCAAACTTTTGTTAAAATAATCAAAATTAGCTTTATGAACTACTAATATGCATGTCACATGCTCGTAAAGTTAGGACATTCAAGGTTACATGTATGTTCATCTTACTTATTTCAAACCTACATGCTTTAATAACTCTATTTACTTTTCTTTTGGTTCTTGTAACTAGTTTGGACAAGTTGTGACCTTGTATTATTATTTCTCTATGAAGCACACGTATTAATAATTTATGATTTAATATAACTATTTTTACATATAGGTTCAACTAAAATTTAAATGGATTTGGTGCCCAATATCTCTTCCATTTCCTCTACTAATTCTTGTTGGTTTACTTTTCAAGTATAAATAGTTATGTAAATTTGAGGTATACTCCTCAGCATATCATTTACAATAATATCTTGCTAGACATTGGAAACCATTGTGTTATCATTTTTCTGTAAGGAAAATATCATAATATTTCCTCCTCCCGAAATGCCCAAGAGTTTAGCATTCATTTATTCTAGTCTCTCTTCCTTTTCTTTGTTGGTCCGTTTGACTTATTCCCACATTGAGTGGGATAATTCTCTAGTGTACATTTTTTTTTGGGAAATCTAATTTCACATTTTTCATTGGTCACTTTTGTTTTGATGATCTAAATCCATTCATTTTAAACCTATATTTATACTTCTTCATTCACACCTTATGAGGTTCCATTTTATGCTTTGACTTATCATAAAATACTTTCCCTTTTAGATGGATTTATCACATGTCTCCGGTTCATAAGACTCAATTTGGCCTTGAAATGATTATGGAATCCCACTGAGAAATCATTGTAACTTCACCTTCTCATCCTTGATGCATCATACCTCAATAACTCTATAAATATTTTTTCATAGTCATCCATAGTGAGTTTTCATGATATATGTTCATGAAATACTCTTATTTTTCAAATATAATACATTTCAAATTTATATTTCTTCTTGAAATAGGTCTTAAATTGCCTCCATGTCAACTTTATTTCATGGATACATTTGATATTCTTAAGGTATTCCTGGAAAAGGTAATCCCTTCCAGTATGGCTACTTAACATTTCATGTTTTGAATGTAATTATGCACTGGAAAATACTTCTTTAGTCCTAGTAATGATTCCCTTGCTTCATCACATTTATTAATCTCACCATAAAATCTAGGTTGTTTCTCCTTTTCTAATTCATCATATAGGGATCCCCTTAAAGGCTTTTTCCTTCTTTCCTTATAGAAGTGTAACATAGTTCATTACTAGACAATTTTTCTATGATATTTGTCTTCTCACCAGAGAAATCAACTAAGTTGGAATTTCTTAATGTATATTTCTTGGAACTCATACACCTCTTCCTTGAAGACTTTTTTTCTCTTTTGTTGGTAGGTGGTACATATTTTTGGATATCTAATGTGATGGTTACATTCTTGGAATGGATTTTTTCCACATCACTTGTAGCTATCTCATGTTGCAAATGCATCCATATATTAGACAAGATTTTTCAGACTGCCACATTTATCCCAATTTTCTTTTAATGGGATGTAATGGGCCTATCATTGTTTGTCTTGAATATTTTACATGAATGTGACATATACCCGTTTTACATCAAATTAGTGTTTCTTTTGATATAACCTAGACATAGTTACCTTCGAAAAGTGACAAATTATATTGAATTTCACTTAATGATGACTAGGGATATGGAACTATTGTAAAGGAAAATGTTATTATGTCAGAACTCCCCCTTGATGTCAATTCACGCATTACCAAAAATTATCAAATTCGAACAAACTTCACCTCCATCATGGATTTGGTGAATATATCAATTTCTTGTTTTTCAATGGGGCAGTATTTGATCTAGGTGGCTATTGGTGGCCACCCACCTATTCCACTTGGGGCCCCACCATTGTTTCTTTCATTTTTTTAGTTTCCTTAATTATAGCACATTTTACAATTTTTAGCCGTTTTTCGGGTCCTGAACTTCCAGAGTCGTTTTGAGGCCCTAAACGATGTTTTTTTGGCATCAATTCTCCAACAAATATGATTTTGTTCCAAAATATACATTTATGGTCATAAATTTTAGTCCTTAGATATTTCTTTCTAATGATGTATCATGTGCATCAAATGGAGATAGTATGCCAAAGTTATGATCCCAGGAAATTGATGTACCAATTGACCTTAACGGGGCCCATATTCTCGTGTTACCTCTCCTAGGGTTAGGTTTTTGGATGTTTAGGGTTTTCCATTTCTTCTCAATAATATATAGGCCTTCTAGTCTCATTTTAACATAGAGTTTAGAGGCATCTTGCCACCACATCTCTTCTCAGAGATAAGCTACCAACACCATAGCTAGTTTATTTCCATTCTATTTGTAAGAAAATTTTAGTTGTTTGATATTAATGAAATGAATTGTTATTTATGCTACATATTTGTATTTATGATTATATGTGTATTATTTTTCGTTCCTGCATAAATCTGGATAAGTGGTATCAGAGCAGTCCGCTTTTTCTCGATCCTTCTTTGCATCTCCCCAACGAGGTCATGGTATAAAGAGTTAGGCTCGATCTGGTTGAACCTTTGCAATATCAGCCTCTCAAAACTTGACGGCCACCCATGGGGGACGAAAATGAAGATGAGGTAGAAGGATATCCTATAAAAATATTTCTCAAGTAGGCCCTCTAAAAAAAAAGGAATGCGATGATGGATAACTTCGCCCAAATCCTTCAACGACTGCTCACTAGCGGTGCATCTGCATCCAACAACCACTTTGTGTTGGGTGTGGAGCCTGATTATCTTCTTTATTTTGTATCACAACATTCTTCCCTTTTTATTAATGGGGCAACAACGTCGCTTATAATTAAACATTTCTTGGGGGGTCCAGGGGGGGTGACTGCAACTTTATGGAGCCCCACCTTAGCGGGGGGTTTCAGGGGTAGCGCCCTCAAAGCTAAAAATAGATGTAAAATTGACTTGTAAAAGTATCCTAATTTATAGTCAATGTGGGGCGTTCATTAGGTGGATGATTTGACAGTAGAATTTATGTTTGATTTAGGGTTTTTTTCCCTAGAAGGCAACCCCTCGTCTTTTACGAGGGTACTGTATTGCGATTATTTATTGTATGTGTATTCTTAGAGAAAGAAACAGATAGGGATACTGAGAAATAATAGAGGATATTACAATGGATCTGTTGTAGGTTGTGTCTCTTCATTGTGATGGGTAATAGAAAGGAAGGACTAGCTATTCAGGGTCGACGTAGCCCAAACTGGGTGAGCCACGTATATCTATGTCTCTCTGGTTTTATGTGTTTTGTGTGTTTGTGTTTTCTGCATATTTTATGTGTTGCATTGATCTATAATATATAATTTTCTAACTCCTGCTATCAGAGACGAAGGTCTGTTTGGATGATAAACTCGCGGGAAATAAGGGTTCCTCATTCAAGTGGGAGAAATGGCTGAAGATGGTAAGTTTAGGGTCGATAATTTTAAAGGCCAAAAATTCCCTTTGTCAAAGATACAGATGAAATATTACCTGTATCAGAAATATATGTACCTACCATTGAGCATAAAAAAAAGAAGCCGAAGACTATGACAAATGCAGAATGGGAGATTCTTAATCGAAAGGCACTTGGAACAGTACTGTTGTGCCTCATAGCATCGGTAGCCTTCAATATTTCGAAGGAAATAATAATAGAGGGTTTGATTAAGTCATTAGTGAAACTATATGAAAAACTCTCTGTTGTGAAACCAGCTCCAAAAATAGAAGAAAAGAGATATCAACGCCTTAGAAATAAGCCACTTCGAGGGGGAAACCTCCAATACATTACACGAATGAAAAATTCTTGGATGATACAAATGACCAAAACCTCCTTCTATATATAGGAGTCCATGGGGCCACAATATAATCCTAGCAGGGCCGTAATGTAATCCTAGCCGACCTAACAATAATAATGTAAGGGCACAATAATAACAATATGGGGGTTACAGGGGTACAACAATAAAAATAAGGGGGGCTACACTAACATAATAAGGGACTACACTATTAATATAGGGACTTAACATGCCCCTCTCCTTCAAACAAGTGTTGTCCTCAACGCTTGATTATTTCTTGATGCTTCCGTATAAAATTCTCATCCTCCCATGTGGAATCTTCTACAGGAAAGTTCTTCCACTTGCTGAGATACTCTGAAATTGATCATACTTGTCGAGTTCTTGTTTCTGTGACTGCTTCAGAAATTCTTTCGATGTGATGTTGATCTTCCTGTTGTTTCATTAGATTCTGCACCAAAGTTAGGTTATCCTTTGAGAGTTGGAGAACTTGTTGTTGATGCTCGATGTGATCTTCCACTAATTTATCATCCATATTATCTATTATTTGATCCTTCAAACCATCCAACTTAGCCTCCATTTATGCTTTTAAACCATCTATGTCATCTTCGGTTGCTCTTCGTAAGATCGAAATTTGTTGCACTTGGTACCGTAATTTTGATATCTCATACTGCAATTATTCCTCTTCATGCGTCATAGTATAGATTTTTGAGGGCTTAATGGGTATGGAATTATTTTTTGGAGGCATTATAGAACCCAATACTGATAAAAATTCTAAA
Organism: Pinus albicaulis; assembly: GCA_034641835.2. NCBI lineage: Eukaryota > Viridiplantae > Streptophyta > Pinopsida > Pinales > Pinaceae > Pinus > Pinus albicaulis. Next base: position 1,313,298,322 of record CM076582.1, read on the forward strand.
ATATGCCCTTGGAATCACTTCAAACTTCTTTTTCAAACAAACGTTATGCAATTTTAAAAACCAAATACACACATTTTTCTTTCTTTTGAGGATCTCTATATTGAAACTGAATTATCTCTATGATTTCAGATCTTCAATATCTGAAATTTGGCACTGAGGTAGCCCTTTTAATTCTCTTTCTAATTCCACAGGTATTACCTGATTTGGATTCTTTAAGACAAAGTTGTGCCCAATATCCTATGATGACCTAATTATGGACTGGTTCAGTAGAGCGAACTTGTACGACTTTCCGCGCGTCAACGTTTCCTCCTTCGGCTTTGGAATTTATTGACAGGAAACCACAGTCTGTGTACTTGCATCCACTTTTTACGGAATTCCAATCCTATGCTCAGAGATAGAGTTATGAATATTTTCCCACAATCACCTCTTTGAGATGAAATTGAAGAGCCTGCAAAATACCTAACTGCCACATACCATATCTCCGAAAATATTGCGAACCAAGATCTGAAATTTTGTGACAATGTTCCTCATGATTTTGGCTTTGCCTATAACAATTTCATATTTTGAAATTTAAAAAAAAAAATGTTATAGCGAACATTCTGCGATGACCTGTTTAGGTTAAATTCAGGAGCCCACAAAAAGACCTAACTTCCACAAATCATATCTCCGAAAATATTGTGAACCAAGCTCTAAAATTTTGCGAAGATGTTCCTCAGCATTTTTGCTTTGACACTAAAAATTTTAGCTTCTGAACCTTTGTAGAAAAAAACGTTATAGTGAAAATTCCACAATGACCTGTTTGGAGCAACGAAACCCTAGAATCCAAAGCTCTAATACCAAATGTTTTGAAACCAGCTCCAAAAATAGAAGAAAAGAGGTATCAATGCCTTAGAAATAAGCCACTTTGAGGGGGGAAACCTCCAATACATTACATGAACGAAAAATTCTTGGATGATACAAATGACCAAAACCTCCTTCTATATATAGGAGTCCATGGGGCCACAATATAATCCTACTAGGGCGACAATGTAATCCTAGCTGACCTAACAATAATAATGTAAGGGCACAATAATAATAATATGGGGGTTACAGGGGTACAACACTAACAATAACGGGGGCTACACTAACATAATAAGGGGCTACACTATTAATATATGGACTTAACACCCTCGGCCTCAAACAAGGTATTTCTTAAGAAACTTTTATTTAATATGAATATGTTAGAAGGTGGATTTGTTGGTGATCATTTAAATGATTTTAGTACGGTTAATAGTCGATTAAGTTTTGTAGGGTTAAAATTTGAGGATGAAGTTAGGGCTCTGTTATTTCTGTGCTCATTTCCAGAAATTTGGAATGGCTTAGTTATGAACATTAGTAAATCTGTCTCTGGATCTAGTACTTTAACGTTCGATGATGTTTTCGGTGTTATCATTAGCGAGGAAATGCAACGGAAAAGCTCTAGTGAGACATCATGTAATTCTTTGAGTGCAAAGTCTAGGGGAAGAAAAATGGAAAGAGGAAAGAGCTCAAGATATCACTATAAATGAAGGAAAGGTAGATCCAATCCAGACCAGGGATAGTGTGCTAGAAATGCAGAATAAAGGACACCTAAAGAAACACTATAGGTCTCGGAAGGGAAAATAAGAAGATGCACAACAAGAAAACAATCATGAAGAAACCGTGATAGATGATGTATTATAATATTATTTTTTTATTTCTTTAGAAAATCTTACTGATTCCTGGGTGGTAGATTCAGGGGCCTCACTCCATGCCACACCTGATAAGAAATATTTTCATGACTATGTTCAAGGAGATTTTGTACAAGTTTGTTTGGGTGATGATAAACCCTGTAAAATTGTTGGAATGGAAAAATTTCTTGTAAAAAAATATAATGGAAACCAATGGATATAAAAGGAGGTAAGGCATGTTCTAGATGTAATATTCCCAATTAGCCATGAGCTAGTTGGAATATTAATTTTTTCTTTCTTTCTTGTTTAATGAATAGGAGGATAATGGAGATCCATAAATCTCCTTAATAATGAATAAATCAATTCCAATATGAAAAGAATATATCTTGGAAGCTTAATTGAGCACCCTTAGGTGTGAAAAGGGGCTGGAACACCTTGATTGGGTCAACTTTGACCATATCAACATTGTTGTCATGGAGTAGTGGCATTCAATTAGGGACAACACAGTTTTAGATGGAGACACATTGCATGGAAGTAGTGTCATAAATGAATGTGCCTTAGGGTTAGCAAGATCATTTCTTATATAAGGAAGAGGATGGCAGCCATATTTCATTATGTATAGGTTATTATATTTCTAAATATATGGTCTGTTTAGACATATATATTTCTTTGGTTGTTTAGATAAGATTGCAAGTGTTGTTTAGCACTAGGTGTTCCTGATCAGGAATCGCACCTTTATCCTTGAGAGGCCTCTTGGAAGAGTTTGCACTAAATTCCACTATCAAGAATTTGGCAAAGGCTTCAGTCTTAATGTACAACATAGTTCCTGTTGAGGATTTGTGTGTGTGTTGTAGGACAAACATTGTGGAGGTTTGATTTGGGATATTTCTGAGTTAGACCTTGTTGGAGGGAGGTTCCTTTCTCTTTGGAGGATAGTAAAGAAGCCCTTGGAGCTTTATTGACACATTTTGCATTAGGAAATACTATATTTATCCCCTACACTATAGTATCAGTATGGATCTGCGTTATTTTAGGGAGGAGTTGCAGGGGTTTCTGTAGTAGGTGATTTGGGAGGTGATTTCTTTAGTGAAAGGGCTAGCCTTTCATCCAGAGGACCCATTGGAGGAGAGAAAATTCATTCTTATATCAGCCTCAGTCATTTTTTCCAGCATACTTTCAACCATAAGGCTGTAGCTCACATTGTATTATTGGGTGTTTTTCCCGGAGACCCTTTTGGGTTCTTTTCTGGAGGTTGTATAGAGCCCAGATCTTTATTTTTGCATCTATTGTGGCACATATCAGCCCCATATCCTTTGTGTACTCATTTTCTATAGAATTTCTTTTAAAACTGCACTGTAGTAGTGTCTTTGGCATTTTCATATAGTAGCAACACCTCTTATTGAGGTTTTTATCCATTGGAGGCTTGTTATATCTTCTTCTATGCTTTGTGGCCCATTTATTATGCATGTTTTTATGTTGTTATAATGATTAGAAGGTATCCATATTGGCCTCTTGCTTTAATATGATTTTTTACACTGTTATTCCATTATTTTTCACCATATTCCTACTTTTCCCATTTGGGAATATTACAGTGGTATCAGAGCATAATCTTGGAATATGATGTTTTACACTGTTATTTCATTATTTTTCACCATATTCATGCTTTTCCCATTTGGGAATATCACAGTGGTATTAGAGCATAATCTTGGCATAGCCTGTGCATCTTGAAAAACCAATATGTCATCAGAATAAGGAGATCCTCTCACTGATCGAGAGAAGGGATATCTCAAAAGAAGACAACATAAGTTTGATTATACAAATGATTAAGAAGACAAGGGTAAAAGCCCCATATCAGGAGAAGATGAAGAGAAGGAGTTTCCTATGATTATTCTTCAAACAATGCAAGAGATTGCTAGAGAAATAAAGGATTTGAGAATGGATAGATACAAGAAATCCCCTAAAGGATTTCTACAAAGTGAAGGCTCAGACATTTCTCATCACTAGACTGATCAACCACTGAAGCAGCATCAAGTTTCCCAATGCTTTACAATGTCTACATTATTAGCAGTGGGAAATGAAGGGTTTCAAGAACAATGAACTCTTGAAGGCTATTTCATGGATTATGAGTCTCAATCTCAAATATTCAAGGACCACATGAGTTTTCAATAATTTTGTCAGATTAAGGACAATAGGAACCTAGGCATCATAGTAGAGGTGGAGGATTCATTCATAATCATGATCTACATCACACTATGGGTAGATTTCTCTTACCCAACATTGATGGGTCATATAAATGCACTACCAAATCTTGGTTAAAGAAGCTTTACATCTACTTCTAGCTGAACAAAGTACCAGAGATGGAGGCCATTAAGATAGCAGTGCTACACCTTGAGGGTGAAGCACATGATTGGTGGTTCCATGGCTTGTCTACATTGGGTAATTACAATGTGACTACATATTTAGAGTTCAAAAGGAGTTTGGTGGAGAGCTTTGATAGAAGAGATCATGAGGAACCATTCATGGGTCTTGAAAAGCTCAAACAATTAGGTAATCTAGAAACTTACATTTCTGAGTTTTTAAAACTTTCTATTATGGTTCCTGATTTATCTGGAGCAAGAAGGGTCTATATTTTTGTTCATGGGTTATAAGAACCTCTTCATGGGTTGGTTAAGTCTACCAAACCCACTACCCTTCAAGATTCCATTGAAAGGGCTAGAGATCTATAAGATGCCTTTCCAAAAGCAAAGGAAACATTTTAGCACAAGCTCTCCTTTCCATCAAAGGGAAAAGATGAGAAGGATCCTTTCTCAAAAGTGAGCCAAAATAAAAAACCTCTTGATGATGATGTCTGAAGAGACTTGAGGAGGAGTAAGCTTTTATTCACATGCTAAGAATATTGGGCAGCCAGACATAAATGTGCAGCATGAAAGGAACACTATATAGAGGTCTTCTCATATGATGAGGAGGAAGAAGAAGAAGAACTAGAAAGGGGTCACACTGTTGGAATAGAAGGAGATGATCCACCACCCCCCGAAGGTGAGGATGGACCAATTGCTCCAATTATAGGGACTCTTGCATCACTGAGAGTGGTACCCAAATATCATGAGACTTGTACACAAGAAATAGATTTGGATTTGCGCAGTGGAAGAAATGACATGGTAGTCCCATCTATTATGCATATGAGGTTGACCCATGAGACATCACTGTTTTATGGCAAACTACCTGGGAGGCCACCTGATCCAGATTTGGTGAGGCATGTCTCACATCATGATGCACCATTCATAGATCCAGGAGGAATGGGGGCATTGGTAGGACATGCTACAACACTGAGAGTCTTGGGTAGACTTAAGGAGGAGGGAGACATTATCCCAACATCATCATTACGCACTCTCATTTCAGATTCTGCGTTGTGGGAGGAGCAAGATGGGAAGGATAGCAGCCTTCTGACATTTACCTTTGGCATGGGAGATGTCAAATAGAAAGGCAACTAGATGATAGATGTTCTTTGTGGTAGATCGTCACTATGGAGGATTGATCCATATTGGAAATCCCAACTGTTGGTCGATTATTCCAAGGATTGTTTTACATGCCCGATACTTGATGACCAACTACATGAAAAGGGCTATTCATTCCAAGATTAGGTAATTTATTATCATGGTAGGATCTTCTTATCTAGAGCTTCCAAGCTCAAGGAGAAGTTGCTACAAAGAGCACATGAAGATTTTCTCTTCAGCCATACGTATTCCATGAGAGACTACAACGCTACGATGGAGAGCTACACTTGGCAAGGCTTTGAAGATGAGGTATATCAGTATTTGAGAAGATGCATGGATCATATGGAGATGGGAGAGATACATAGCTCTATGGAGGAGTTATCACAACCACCTCTTTCCTCTTTTTGAATGAGAGGGGATCTCTCTATGGACCACTCATTTGTATGAGCAGAAATTTTGGTAAGGAACATGCTTATGTACATGATGTTTCATTTGATGATTATTTTCATTCATTTACCATGTATATGCAGACCATCTCTCCAAGGAGGAGAATTCTTCCATATAAATTTCATGGCCAACTTTTGGCCATAAACATTTTTTAGCATGGCCACTCCCTAGGAGGATATAGGGAGATGGTGTATCACTATGGGTGCACTCCAAAGGCAACAAACATTTCTCACCTTTTAAAAAGTTGTGATAAGACTTGGGTAGCAATTAAGTGGTGGGGAAACCACCTACATACCATTATCTAATGCAGTGAGGAGATATACTGCGCTGGTTCCACGTGTGGGACTATGACCCACCTCCATTTTTGCATGTTTCTGTTTGTATGTACTTGGTTTTGATCCCATACATTGATGATGTACTTATTATTTTTATGGGAATGATTGGAGGGAGGATGGGAGGATTTTATGTTCCCTTTGGGAAAGATTTTCTCCATGTTCATTATGCTACATGTTTCAGGGAGGACATTGGGAAAACCATGACTGTTTCATTGCATCTATTGCTTCGTTGTGGGATGAATCATTTTCATCTCATGAGAACTTGGGAGGATCATTTCATCGAGGGATGGATAGGGAGACACTTAGATTATGAGGGAATATTATCACATGGAGGTGTCACCAATGATGGAGGAGAAGAGTTACAACACTCACTTTGTCAGTTGCTTGAGGACAAACAACATTTGGGAAGGGAGGACTGTAATATTCCCAATTAGCCATGAGCTAGTTGGAATATTATTTTTTGTTTTTATCTCTTGTTTAATGAATAAGAAGGCAATGGAGATCCATAAATCCCTTTTATAATGAATAAATAAATGCCAACATGAAAATAATATATCTTGGCAGCTTAATTGAGCACCCTTAGGTGTGAAAAGGGGTTGGAACACCTTGACTGGGTCAACTTTGACCAAATCAACAACGATGTCATGGAGTAGTGGCATTCAATGAGGGACATCATAGTTTTATATGGAGAAAAATTACATGGAAGTAGTGTCATAAATAAATGGGGCTTAGGGTTAGCAAGCTCATTTCTGATATAAGGTGGAGGATGGCAACCATATTTCATTATGTATTGGTTATTATATTTATGAATATATGGTTTTTTTAGACATATAGATTTCTTTGGTTGTTTAGTTAAGATTGCAAGTGTTGTTTGTCACTGCTTGTTCCTGATCTAGAATCCCACTTCTTTCCTTGAGAGGCCTCTTAGGAGAGTTTGCACTACATTCCACTATTAGGCATTTGGCTAAGGCTTCATTCTTAATGTACAATGCAGTTCCTGTTGAGGATTTGTGTATGTGTTGCAGGGAAAAAGTTGTGGAGGTTTGATTTGGGAGATTTATGACCTATACATTGTTGGAAGGAGGTTCCTTTCTCTTTGGAGGCTAGTAAAGAAGGCCCTTGATATTTATTGACACATTTGGCATCAGGCCATAGTATAAGTATCCCCTACAACGCAGTATCAGTCTAGATCTACATTATTTTAGGGAGGAGTTGCAGGGGTTTTTGCAGTAGGTGATTTAGAAGGTGATTTATTGAGTGAAAGGGCTAGCCTTTCATCTAGAGGATTCATTGGAGGAGAGCACATTAATTATTATACCAGCTTAAGCCATTTAATCTTCAGTCATTTTTTTGCAGCATACTTTCAGCCATAGGGCTTCAACTCGCATTGTATTATTGGGTGTTTTTCCTGAAGACCTTTTTGGGTTCTTTTCTAGAGGTTGTATAGAGCCAAGATATTTATTTTTGCATCTATTATGGCACATATCAGCCCCATATCCTTTTTGTACTCATTTTCTATAGCAATGCTTTTAAAATTGTGTTGTAGAAGTGTCTCCGACATTTTGATATTGTAGCAACACCTCTTATTGAGGGTTTTTTCCATTGGAGGCTTGTTATATCTTGTTCTATGATTTGTGGCCCATTTATTATGGATATTTTGTTGATGTTATCATGACTAGAAGGTATGCATATTGTCCTCTTTCTTTAATAGGAAGTTTTACATTGCTATTCCATTATTTTGCACTATATTCTTGCTTTTCCCATTTGGGAATATTACACCAGATCTGAAGAAAAATCTGATTTAAAGAATGAAATTAGGCGGTGAAGGTTGTGCTACGAATTTCATAGATAAAAATTGGAACGTCGCCAAAGGAGACCTGGTGGTAGCAAAAGGCAAAAATGTTGTTACATTGTATTTATGCAATGGTATTTCTAACTCCGTTAATTCTTTAACATCGAAAGGAGCATATGCAACATTATGGCATCATAGGCTCGGAAACATTAGTGAGAAGGGGATGAATATTCTTCACTTAAGAAATTTGTTTCGAGGTTTGAAGAATATTGATTTGGATTTCTATGAGAATTGTATTTCTGGAAAACAAAAGAGAGTCAAATTTCTAAGAGTTGGGAAAGAAATGAAGAGAAAAAAAATAGACCTTGTGCATACAGATGTATGGGGACCTAGTCAGGTATCATATCTCGATGGCACTTGTTATTATGTTACTTTTATTGATGATGCAACTAGAAAAACTTGGATTTATTGTATTCATAATAAATCTGACGTATTTGATAATTTCAAGAAATGGAAAGCTTTGGTTGAGATTGAGACATGAAAGAAGTTGAAGTGTCTTAGATCAGACAATGGAGGTGAATATTGCAGCAAAGAGTTTGATAGGTATTGTTCGGAGCATGGAATTCGCAGAGAGAAGAAACTTCCAAGAACACCACAATAAAATGGTGTGTCAGAAAGGATGGATAGAACAATCATGGATTGTGCAAGGTGCATGAGATTGCATGCAGGATTGCCTTTAAAATTTTGGGTAGATGTTGTAGATACCGTTATTTATCTAATCAAAAGAGGGCCTTCAAGTTCCTTAGATGGTCCTATTCCAGAGGAAGCATGGAGAGGTAAAAATGTAAACTACTCTTTTTTAAAGTTGTTTGGTTGTGGGGCCTTTTTCCATATTAATAAACAAAATAGAACAAATATTGAGGAAAAATAAATGAAATGTACCTTTATTGGATATGGTGTTAATGATTTTTATTATCACTTATATGACTATGAAAATCAAAAACTCATTAGGAGTAGAGATGTAATATTCAATGAAAAGGTCTTCTATAAGTGTCAGTTGCAGGAAAAGAAACATGAAAAATAAAACAAAGAATACACAATTGTTGCTGAGTTCACAGAAAAATTAAAGGTGCCTGAAAATAATAATAATCAACAACCACAACAAGAGCAGCCATCACAACATCAACAAGCACCTCAAACACCTGAAATTTGTGTCAGAATATCTATCAGGATAAGTAGACCCCTTGAACTATATTCTCCTTCATTATATTATTTATTGTTGACTAATTTTGGTGAACCCGAATGTTATGAAGAAGCAGTGCAGGTTGAAACTAGGAAGAGGTAGTAGCTATCCATGAAAGAAGAGATGGAATCCTTAATACATAACTAGAATTTGGACTTAGGCAGGTTTCCTATAGGCAAAACAACATTGCAGAATAAATGGGTTTATAGGCTCAAGGAATAAGATGGAGGAAAACAGAGGTACAAAGCTAGAATTGTGGTGAAGGGGTTTGCACGGAATAAAGGTATTGATTTTGATGAAATATTTCCTCCTGTTGTTAAGATGAATTCAGTCACAACTATTTTAAGTCTTGTAGCAGTGGAAGATTTTCATCTTGAACAGTTAGATGTAAAGACAAAATATCTCCATGGAGATTTGGAAGAAGAAATCTATATGCAGCAACCAGAAGGATGTGAGGTCAAAGGGAAAGAAAAGATAGTGTGCAGGTTAAAGAAGAGCTTGCATGGCTTAAAACAGGCTCCAAAGCAGTGGTATCCAAAATTTGACAGGTTTATGTCTGAACAAGGTTATACTAGATGTCACTCTGATCATTGTGTTTATCTGAAAAAACAAAATGATGACAACTATATTATATTGTTATTGTATGTAGATGAAATGCTTGTTGCAGGGTCTAACGTGCAGTAAATAAATGTGATCAAAAGAAAATTGGCAAATGCATTTACAATGAATGATTTGGGAGTTGGAAAACAAATCTCTGGTATGAGAATAACTAGAGACAGGAAAAATATCAAATTAACATTGTCCCATAATGAGTACATACAAAAGGTGTTGAAAATATTTAATATGCAGAATGCAAAACTAGTTAGTACACATTTTTCTATCCATTACAAACTTAGTAAGGAAATGTGCCCCAAGACCCAAGAAGAAATGGATTATATGTCTAAATTTACATATGCATCAATAATTGGAATCTTAATTTATGAAATGGTATGCACAAGGCCAAATATTGCACATGCAGTGGAAGTTGTAAGAAGGTACATGAACATTCCAGGAAAGCAACATTGGATGGCAGTGAAATGAATTCTCATATATTTGAGAGGTACCACAAATCAAGCACTATCATTTGGTGGTTCAAACATTGCTCTACATGGATATGTTGATGCAGATATGGCAGGTGACAGAGATAACAGGACGAGCACTACAGGGTGTGTCTTTTCTCTAGGTGGAATGACTGTCAGTTGGGTTTCAAAAATCCAAAGTGTTGCTGCACTTTCAACAACAAAAGAAGATTATGTTGTTGCTACAGAGGCTAGTAAATAAATTATTTGGTTACAAAGGTTTATGGATGAATTCGGTAAGAAGCATGATATGGGAATGTTATACAGTGATAGCCAAAGTTCCATTCAACTTGCAAAGAACTTAGCATTTCATTCCAAGACAAAACACATACATCTCAAGTACCATTTCATACGGTCAGTGTTGAACTATGGACAGTTGAAGCTTGAAAGGATACACACTAGCCAGAATCCTACAGATATGCTAACAAAATTTGTAACCAGGGAGAAACTAAGATTATGATCAGTTTCAAATGGTCTTCAAGTACGATGATGAAGATGAGAAACAACCAGGTCTAAAGTGGAGTCATTGTCCAAAAAATGAAGCAGTGGTGGAGTTGCTATAATCAGTCTCCAAGTGGGAGATCGTTGGGTGTGGAGCTTGATTATCTTCTTTATTTTGCATCACAACATTGGAACCCTATTATTAATGGTTCGACAATGCCACCTATAACTAAATGCTACCTGGGGGGTCTAGAGGGGTTTCATGGGTAGTGCCCCAGAAGCTAAAAACAAGTGTAAAACTGCATTATAGAAGTATTGTAATTTCTAGTCATTAGGCAGATGATCTAACGGTAGAAGTTATGTTTAATTTAGGGTTTTTTTCCTAGAAGGCAAACCCTCATTTTGTATGAGGGTATTGTATTGCAGCTGTGGATTGTATGTGTATTCTCAGAGAGAGAAGGAGATAGGGAGGCTGAGAGAGAACAAAGGATGTTACAACGGATCTGCTATAGGTTGTGTCTCTTCATTTTGTTGGATAATAGAAAGGAAGGACTAGCTGTTAAGGGTGGACGTAGCCCAAACTGGGTGAACCACATATATCTATGTCTCTCTAGTTTTATGTGTTTTGTGCGTTTATGTTTTTTTCATATTTTATGTGTTGCATTGCTCTGTAATATATAATTTTCTAACACTCTAAAGGCATGAATCCTTTTAAGATACAAGTAAAATTTGACATTCCAATATTTGATGGCCAAATAGATGCAGATGTCGTAGATATATGGTTGAATATATTAGAAGGATATTTCTTGGTTCATGACTTTTCTGACTAGGAGAAGATTATTTTTGCACTCCTCAAAGCTACCCCCATGTTAAGGACTGTTGGGAAACCTACTGTGAGAAAAAAGGACGAGACAAAACCCTATCTGTTCTCAGTCATACCCACTTGGAATTCTTTCTGAGACACCATCAAGGAAGAATAATATCTTGTGGGGAGATATGAGGATAAGTACGTACAATGGACCATGTTGCGATATCAAAGGGATCAAGATGTGCATAAGATGACGAACCTGTTACATACCTTGTGCACAAAGCTGGGTATCAAATATTCACAGAAACATTTAGTCCTAAAGTATCGTAGTTGTATACACATATACATTCATGAGGAAATGGAATTCCTCTACATCTCCTTGCTTGGTATGACATACCGGTATGCTGTAAATATTGAGCAAAAATTCAAATAGAAGAAGCGAGACTTTGGATGTATGAATTAGAATCAAGGGAAATGTTCCCCCAAACCGCAGAACAAACGACAACGCCAGGCCATGCGACCCAAGAGAACCTGCCAAAGACGCAAGCAAAGAAGAGCACTCTGAAGCCCAAGAAGGACATCAGAAAGCGGTGTGAGTCCCATAAGAGCTCCACTGACAACACAAGTGAGTGTCGGGCCAAGTAGTCGCTGGTGGCCAAGATGCGGGCTTATGAATCAGATGCATGGTTTGACTCTGAATCAGAACCCGACAAGGGGAATGAAAAATAGAAGTAGATTATTGAGGCGGAGCCCAATGCCACCATTGCCACTACAAAGATCCAAAAGGAGGAGCCAAAATATCTAGAGGAGGAGGAGCGTCTCTTCCACTCTGAAATCTGGGTAAAGGGTTCCCCGCTACAATTCATTATCGATAGTGAGAGCCAAAAGAACCTCATTTCAGTATAGGTTGTGAAGAATTCGGGATTACTGACCATAGCACACCCATAGCCATACACCATCGGGTGGCTTCAGCAAGGGTGGGATCTCTACGTCAGTCAGCAGTGCCGCTTTCACTACAACATCAAGTCCTTCATGGATGAGGTATTATGTGACATTGCTATTCTTGATGTTTGTGATGTATTAGTAGGCCAACCATACATGTGGAAGAGACATGTTGTGTATGAGTCTCGAAATTCTGCTATTATTTATACTTTGGGCAATAATTTGTATGGGATACCAGAGGTACCATGATCCGGATTTATGTAGGAACGCAACAGAATACACATATAACCAAAAATACAAAGATGCAGTGGAAATAACACTTCATTTCATTAACATCAAAGAACTAAAATTTGCTTATAGACAAAATGGAAATAAACTAGCTAGGGTGCTGGTAGCGAATATCTAAGAAGCGATGTGGTAGCTACAGACCTCTAAACGGTGTTACAATGAGGCTCGAGGGCCTATTTATTATTGAGTAACAATGGAGAAATCTAAATGTCCAAAAACCTAACCCTAGGAGATGAAGCGCCAAAACTATGGGCCCCGTTTGGGTAAATTGGTGTTTCAACTTCCTAAGGAGGTAACTTCGGCATATGATCACTGTTTAGGGCCTCAAAACGGCTCTGGAAGTTCAGGACCATAAAAAATGCTAAAAATAGTAATTTGTGCCAAAATTGAAAAATTGATAGAGAAAATGGTGGGGCCCCAACTGGAATAGGCGGGTGGCCACCAATATCCACCTGGATCATTCCTCCCCCCTTAGGAAGCATTGGTCCCCATTGCATTGAGTTCCTCCATGAGATGAGGAAAATTCTACTGAAGTTGGTCCCTGGTGAACCACTTGCCTTGGTGCAAGAGTTGGCCAGCTTTGACAACCCGATACAGTTGGATCCTCCATTGGCGAGTGTTCTTGATTTGCATGTCCATGATACAATCTGTGGTGGCCTATTCTATGCAGTCTGGGTTTAACTCTTTTGGTGTGAGTTATTTTGCAATGTTAGAGGTGTCTAGTAGAGGTGGGAAGTAGGGATGAAGGCGGTCCACATTAAATACTGGGTGCAGACCAAGGAATGGTGGAACACTGAGCTCGAAGGCATTGTTCCCTAGAACCTTATTGATGGTGTACGACCCGTATCGGAGCGGGAAAAGCTTGCGGTGGGGTCCAGTGAGGTGCTCCTTTTGAAAATGTAGCCACACTTTGTCACCCATCTAGAAGTTGTGTGGCACCCAGTGCTGATCATGTCATTACTTGTACTTAGAAATGGCTCTATCCAATATGTCACAAACCTATTGGAAGATGCGCTAAATGTGCTCGATGAATTTATTTTCTTTGTCAGCTTAAGACTGGACATGAGCCGAATCAGCTGGAGTAGCTGCAAATGGCATGGCTATGTCAATGGGACATAGTGGCTAGAATTCCAAGCCCACCTGAAAGGGGTTGTGTCCAGTTGATATGTGGAGAGCCTGGTTATAACTTTGTTGTACATAGGGGAGGCTCTCATCCCATGTGCATGGATGCTTTGAATTGTACATGAGAAGAATGCGTACAATCATCCTGTTGACGACCTTCGTCCGACCATCAGTTTGGGGATGGAAAGCTGTGGACTTGGTGAGCTTCGTGTCCAACATTGACCATAGACTAGACCAAAATGTGCTGAGGAACCTACTATTGCGATCTGATATGATAGACTGTGGGATCCCAAAGTGAACCCACACTCGTTCAAAGAAGAGTTTAGTAGTGGCTTTTGCTGTGATATTCTTCTTGCAGGCCGCCATAATGGCCATCTTCGAGAATCTGTCGATGACCACGAAAACACAGTCGGTTCCATGCTTAGTAGAAGGGAGGCCTGACATGCAATCCATGGATATGGATTCCCAAGGTCGAATAGGGATAGGTAGCGGAGTATAGAGCCCTTGCTTCTTGATGGTCAGTTTGGAAATGGCGCAAGCAGTGCTGGATCTGATGTACTTCCTGACATCCTCTCGAAGGTTCGGCCGATAGAAATACTTCTACAGTACTGCCATTATTTTCTCAACCCCAAAATTCCCAGCAACTTGACTGTAGTGCGCTTCCCATATCATCTTGGCACACCCACTTGAAGGAACACAAATTTGTCCCATGTGACATAACAATGCATCTTGGAGGTGAAAATTTGGAACTTGCGTACCCCCCAAGAGTGCCTTGTATGTGTGGCTGAATTCTTGATCGCTCTTATAGAGAAGCGGCCAATCAGAATCCTCATGCCCAAAAGAGTTGAGAACTGTTGTTATGGCCATGATTGGTGGTTAGCTGAGGCAGTCGACAACATTATTGGTACTACCCTTCTTATACTTGATGTTCAAATGAAATTTTTGCAGATATGTGGACCACATCTGATGGCGATCGTTTAGCAACTTCCCTTGTGTCTGTATGAAATGAAGGGGTTGGTGGTCTGTGTGGATGATTGTTTCCTTCCCCAAAATGTAATGCTTCCATTTTCGAAATGCCTACACAATGGAATACATTTATTTTTCATAAGTGGGATACTTGCAAACTGTGTCAGACAATGTCCCACTGTAATATGCCATAGGATGCCCTCGTTGAGTAAGAACTACCCCAATAGCATAGTCAGAGGCATCTATCTTGATCTCAAATGGTTGTTGCAAGTCTGGTAATGCGAGAAGTGGGGCCGAACAGAGGCAATGTTTCAATTCTATGAACGCCTTCTATTGAGATTTCGACCAAAAGAATTTTGCTTTCGCTCCTCCCTTGGTGACTTTACTCAAGGGCCAAGTGATATGAGAGAATCCCAACACAAACCTGTGGTAGAAATTAGGATGACCTAGAAAGCTGCGAAGCTCTATTAGAGTGGTTGGGGCTGGCCAATCCTGAATGACTCGGATCTTGGCTGGATCCACATACACCCCCCTTTGATCAATAATGTATCCTAGATATTGAACCTAGGTCATGCCAAAAGTGCACTTCTCCAAATTGGCACACAAATTTTCTTGCCGTAGTGTTTGGAGGACTCCTTGTATGTGGTGGAGGTGCTCTTCCTAAGTTTTGCTAAATATTAAAATGTCATCGAAGTACACCACTACAAATGAGTTGATGAATGGATGCAAGATGGCATCCATCAACCTCATGAAGGTTGTGGGAGAATTAATCAACCCAAAAGGCATGATGAGCCATTCAAAAAGGCCCTCCTTGGCTTTTAAGGTAGTGTTCCACACATCAGAGGGTTCGATTGGTGCCTGGTGATACTGTAATATTCCCAAATTGGGACAGCTCAAAAAGCCTGTTGAAATAAGGAAATTATGAGAATAATGTGCATGGAAATGAGTTTGTAGCTCCTGGATCCCTTAGATCAGCTCATCTAAGATCCAAATCCAAGAGGATAGAAAAAACAAATGAGACAAGGTGGGTTAAACAGATCTCCCACAAACTAGTCTAGCTGAAAACCACCCAAAGAGAGAGGCTACAGCTCTATGCAAAGGATTTCTTCATAAATAATGCAGATCCACTGAATCACATTCGGAGGATGATATGAAGGTTTATAAATCATATATATAACATCAAATCAGATTTTCTTTAAATCTCATACAATATACAAGAGAAAGAATGAGACAATACAGGAAAAATTCTCAAAAATGGGGTGCTACAACCATGAGAAAAGACTGCATAACCATGA
The DNA here is from genome assembly GCA_034641835.2 of Pinus albicaulis. Lineage (NCBI taxonomy): Eukaryota > Viridiplantae > Streptophyta > Pinopsida > Pinales > Pinaceae > Pinus > Pinus albicaulis. The sequence continues at coordinate 1,313,314,301 of CM076582.1, forward strand.
CAGTGTTATTTTTATGGCTGAAGTAGAAGTTTATTAATTATTAGGATCTAGAGAATATCTATACATAAAAATTTAGATCTAATATAGATCTGTGTACAAGAAAAGTCGATCTATACATTTGCCTTGGGGTTTTTCTCAAAACATGAAGCACCGGAAGTACATCTGAGATATAAGACTACAGTTTTGTAGAATGATTTAGAAATTTCTTAATAATACAATGGTACAGTAGATCAGATCTTAAAATAACATGGGCTGGATGGCCAATCCATGGATCACCGCAGTGAAAGGAAGAATCCCAACACTGAAGATCTCTCCTCCAAAATGTAGACAAAACACCCTACAACTAAAGATCTGCAAATAACGCTATCTAGGGAGAGAAAAAATGTTGTAGCCTTAGAGAATGATTTTTCCTGATGCAAAATGTAGATCTGAAGCAAAATCAGCTATTTAACTCTTCCAGGATGTTAAAAGACACAGTCACTGAGAAGAGCCACTAGTATAAGCTAGATCTGAGCAGATCTAGTTTCCTCCACTGGTGCAACTCACAAGGACAGCTCAACCCTCAGAGGAGAAGCACTGTAGGTGTAAGTTGAAGCTTGGCAAAAAATCCTGATGTGGAAAAGATATCACAAGTCTCCTCCAAGAGTTGCTAAATGAAGGAGGTGGGATTCCTGAACATGAAGACCCAACAAGGGATGTCTGAGCAGATAATACCTTGAGAAATAATAATCTTTAATAACCTTCTCTTGTTGCCCTCCACTTCCTTTTATAATATAGGATTCTTTCCAAACCCTAAACCAATTCATTGGTTTAGCCCCTTTCACATTTATATTCTCCTCCTAGAACTTCGTTGTCCCTCAAGGAGGTTCAATGCATCTAGACTGTGTTGTTGACTTGGTCAAAGATGACCCACTCTTGTGATTTAAACCCATCACACCTACAAGAGTTTATTTAAATAACCCAGATATGTCTCTGTTCACATAGGCATTGATTTATTCTTGGTTTTCAGGAGTTTTACATGTCCTCCTTTACAATTTATTCATCAATCATGAAATGAAAAAATAAACAAGGAAAAATTAATATTCCTATTAGTTGTAGCTAATTTAGGAATATTATAGTCTCCCCCTCCCAAATTTTGTTTTTCCTCAAGCAACTGCAAGGGTGCTACAAAATCTCCCCTTCTTCTCTCGTGGCCTCTTCATCGAATAGTCTCCACCATTTTTATGAATCTGCTGCAATAGTTATGTCCTCCAATGGTGGTTCCTCCATGTGCAAGTTGGCCCTTGGTGAGTAAACCCAATGGCTCTCATCATGAAAGAATATAACGTTGGTATGGAAACCTTCTTGCTGATCCATGGCCTCCTCAAGATAGAAGTGATGATAATCATGGGGATTTTCATGATTCATGAAAGTCTCCCATCTCCATGCTATCATCCAGATGAAGTGGATCACCTCCCAGCTGGGCAATCCATAGAAAAACTCCTCCCCATCACATATGAGAGGCATGTTTCCAAAAAAAATATGGCCCACTCTATAAAGAAAAAAGTGATCTATTATAGTGGCCATAAAAAATCTCATGCTCCTATTGAAGCATGCAATGCAAAAAGAATGGGGAACTCCTCTCCCCAAGGACACATCCAACAAGTGTGCCTTTCCTCCAACCATGCCCCCAACAAAGATAAGGACATATTCAACTTGTGGGATCATGATTAGAATCATGCTAGCTGCCATGTATGATAAATGAGAAGGAAGATGTTCCCTCATGTGCAACCAGTGCAGTTTTATCCTTAAGTGCCATAGAATATAATATGACAAGTGCCTTCCCCAACACTTGTTTGCTGCCTCATGCCTTTGGAATTCCCGGAGAATGTACATCATAGTTGGTGTAAAAGAATCACACCATGAAGAATATAATAGCTTTCCAATATTCTCCAAGGAATGATCTGCATCAACATAGTTCATGGCCTTGAGTAGCCCATGAAACCCATCATAAATAGTGCCCCATTTTGGAGCAATGCTCTACAAATGAGTGTTAGAGAAATATAAGCATATAGGAGATACATTATAATTCTCAAAAAGACAAGCCTCTCTATGTACTTGTTTTATATCAGTGGGGAAACACATGGATGAGTTCTCTCTCACACTCAATGATTAAGGAGATGTGAATGATGGCTCCTCAAAAGAGCTATGTTCCTCCTCCTCTACCAAGTAATCCATGCACATCTTCATATGAGAGTGCACCTCTTCTTTGAAACCTTCCCATATGAATCCACCCAAAAGAGTATGATATGCTTTAATGAAACCAGTGGGTTTGGAAAGCAGGATCTCATAGGTGGCATCTAGTAATTTCTCCTTGAACTTGGAGTCACTAACCAACAGAATGAGATTAGAGAAATAGATGACTCCATCAACCACCTTGAACCTTTCATCCTTTACTTCCCCGTCAAGAACCCCCCATGTGAAAAGGTCCTTGGAGTACTCCATCATGAGTTGGGAATCCCAATAAGGATCCAAGCTCTCCAAGAATGACAGTGCTGTAGACGTCTGAAATGCTGCCCCTGTCATATCATGGCTCCCTTCTTTGACATCCTTGACATCAAATTCACATGTTGGAGCATCATAATCTTCCTTTTGCTGCCCCATTTTCAGCTGATCTTGTTCAAGACAAGATTGAAGCATAAGGAAATCAACTTCCCCTCGGAAATTCCTTGTCTTCCAAAACTTCCTCCTTTTGTCCCATACATAAAAGAGGGTTAAGATCCCCTTGCCATCATCAGAAATATTCTTTGTGAATGAAGAGATCAATGGCTTCCCCAAAGGTATGGATTTGTGCTGTGTCCTCATGCTTATTTCATCATAGATCTCTGATTTCTCCTTTCTCAGCGCGGATATCTGAGTGGGAGTTAGCAATGCCCCTTTTATAAAATTGCTCATCTCTCTTATGAATTCATGAGAAATTTTTTGTGCTGTGCTAGCTTCTCCCAAGGATCCCTCCTTATCCAAGTATGCATATGTTTCCCATAGTTGAGAGAACACTTTATATTTTCTCATATCAAGAGGTCCTCCTGGTAAAGTACTTCCTTGCAAAGAGGTGTCAAGGCATAGAGTAGAATGTGGATGTAGGTAGACATATTTGCCCCTACCTTTAATGCATAGGTCCTCTTGCCTTATTTGTGCTTCCAAGCTTTGAAGAAGAGAAGGGTTCATGTTCTCCACCTTGTGATGCCCTTCCTCCTCTTTCTTCCTTCTATCTCTAAGATCTCATCATTTGACAATGATGGTACATGCTGCTCATGTGTTATGCCAAGAGCCTTATGTGTGAGACCTTGTGGAACTCCTTGCAAGAGTGCATTAGTTTCTTCCCTTGGATAAAGTACTCCAACTTCATCTTCATGAGGTGCTTGAGGTGCCTTTGTTGTGACTGTGTTATCATCTCCTATCTTCTCCTCCTCCTCAATAACTGAAATTGTCTAATCATCAATAAGAGACCTTAAATCTTGGTCATCTATTGAAGGAGAAACCCTCATGCTTTCCTCTTGAGAATAGGACCCTTCACTAAATGGAGGTCTTGCCCTTGGAAAGGCATCAAACAAACTTACACCTTCTTCCATGGTCTTTAGAAATGAACTTGGATTCACAGACCCTTCCAAATCATGCAAAATATGTTTCTGATGGGGTTTGATAGTGTCAACAGAAGATGTTACACATGGAGCTTCATCAAACCTTTCTATCAATATTGCAATAAACCTTGCATAAGTAGGTGTATTGGCATTCTTCAAGGAAAACGACTCAAACAACCACTAAGCATATGCTTTACCTTCAAAATGTAGCGCTGCTGCTTTGATGGCTTCAATATCTGAAACTTGATTTTGTTGCACAAGGTTATCTAGCTCCTCCACCCAAACCCTAACTCGACATTTAGGTGATCCATCAAAGATAGATAGATAGAATCTACCCTTATCATGCTACTCCTCCTTTGTGACTTTTCTTTCCTTGATCTTACAGAACCCTTGGAAGTTCAAGTTATCTTTGAACTCCTTGGATTGAGCTTCATACTCCTCCACATACTCTCTAAGAGTCTCCTTTTTGGGCACACCTCCTTTCTTCCTCTTCATGAAGAAATCACACACAGAACGCTGAAGCTTTGGTGATATGGATGAGTGCATATATCCATGAGATAAGGATTTAGAATTTTCCCCATGTGTAGATATTTTAGATCTGATCGAAAGATCTTCTTGTTCCTGAAACTTCCTGGGAGTTTCACTGCTTCTTCTCTCTTCTTTTTGTACGACCTCCTTGGAGAGGTTCTTACTGGATCTAAAAAGTGATGAGAGTAAACTCATCTTCCTCATCATTCTACCATTTCTCCTTGGTTTACAGAACTTTGTCTTGAAACCACAGGCTGAGCCAAAGATCTTGCTTCGATACCAATGTAATATTCCCAAATTGGGACAGCTCAGCAAGCCTGCTGAAATAATGCAATTATGAGAATTTTGTGAATGGAAATGAGTTTTCAGCTCATGTATCCTTTATATCGGCTCATCTGAGATCTAAATCCAAGAGGACAACAAAAACAAATAAGACTAGGTGGGTTAAACAGATCTCCCACAAACTAGTCTAGCTGAAAACCACCCAAAGAGAGAGGTTACAGCTCTATACAAAGGATTGGTTCAGAAATAACGTAGATCCACTGAAGCACATTATGAGGCTGATATGAAGGTTTAGAAATCAGATATATAACAGCAAATCAGATGTCATTTACAACTCATACAATATACAAGAGAAAGAATGAGACAATACAGGAAAAATCCTCATAAATGAGGTGCTACAGCCATGAGAAAAGACTACATAACCATGACAACGTTATTTTTAGGGCTGAAGTATTAGTTTATTAATTCTTCAGATCTAGAGCATATCTATACATAAAAATTTATATCTAATACAGATTTGTGTATCAGAAATGTTGATCTATACATTCCCCTTGGGGTTTTGCTCAAAACATGAAGCACCAGAAGTAGATCTAAGATCTAAGACTACAGATCTGTAGAATGATTCAGAAATTTCTGAGTAATACAATGGTACAGTAGCTCAGATATGAAACTAACATGGATTTGATGGCCAATCCATGGATCACCACAGTGAAAGGAAGAATCCCAACACCGAAGATCTCTACTCCAAAATGTAGACAAAACACCTTACAATTGTAGATCTGCAAATAACACTGTCTAGGGAGAGGAAAAATGCTGTAGCCTCTAAGAATTATTTTTCCTGATGCCAAGATGTAGATTTGAAGCACAATCAGCTAATGAACTCTTCCAGGAGGTTAAAAGACACAGTCACTGAGAAGAGCCACTAGTATGAGCTAGATATGAGCAGATCTAGTTTCCTCCAATACGAAAACTCACAAGGAAAGCTTAACCCTCATAGGAGCAGCACTGTAGGTGTAAGGTGAAGCTTGGCCTAAAATCCTGATGTGGAAAATATAGCACAAGTCTCCTCCAAGAGCTGCTCAAGGAAGGAGGTGGGTTTTCTGAACAGGAAGACCCAACAAGGGATGTCTAAGCAGACAATACCTTGAGAAATAATAATCTTAAACAAGCTTCTCTTGCTGCCCTCCACTTCCTTTTATAATATAGGAGTCTTTCCAAACCCTAAACCACTTCATTGGTTTAGCCCCTTTCACATTTAGAGTCTCCTCCTAGAACAACGTTGTCCCTCAAGGAGGTTCAATGCATCTAGACTGCATTGTTGGCTTGGTCAAAGATGACCCAATCTTGTGATTTAAACCCATTCACATCTGCAGGAGTTTATTTAAATATCCCATATATGTCTATGCTCACATAGGCATTGATTTATTCTTGGTTTTCAGGAGTTTTACATGTGCTTTACAATTTATTCATCAATCATGAAATGCAAAAATAAAAAAGGAAAAAATAATATTCCTATTAGCTACAGCTAATTTAGGAATATTATAGATACCCAGACTTCAAGTCGATCTTCCTGAAATATTTTTCTCCTTTGAGTTGGTCCAGAAGGTCATCGATTCATGGGATCAGGTACCTATTCCAGACAGTGATCTTGTTCAGTGCTCGATAGTCAATACAGAGTCTCCAAGTCCCATTCTTCTTCTGTACCAACACGATCGAGCTCCCACAGGGCGATGAACTTGGCCGGATGTGACATTTCTGTAGTAGCTCCTGAATTTTCCTCTTGATTTCATCATTCTCCAGAACAGAGTGCCAATAGATTGTTCCATTGGGTAGCGGTGCACCAGGGGTCGGGTCAATGGGGTGCTTGACCTGACAGTGTAGAGGCACCACTGTGGGTGAGGTGAGAATGTCCCCGTACTCCTCCACAACCTTGTCCATTTGTTTTTGTAATGTAGAGGAGCCATCTCTAGAGGTCGTGGCCACAATATTCTTCTTGCCCTGGGGGCGGATAATCAAGAAAATAATTTTTGGTTTGGGAAATGAGCTTACTGCATTGTTTTGCAGTAACCAAAGAGATAGTGGGAGGTGGTGGTACCTCTGGTATTCTCTAAAAGTTATTTCCCAAAGTCACAATAACAGCGCAAGGCTGGGACTCATACAAAAAATGTTGCTTCCACAAGTATGGTTGGCCTAGTAATACATCAGAAACATCAATAGGAGCAATGTCACACAATACCTTATTTGTGAAGGGTTTCATGCTGTAGGGAAGGCGGCACCACTGGCTAATGCAGAGATCCCGTCCTTGGTGAAGCCACCCAGTGGTGTATGGTTGTGGGTGCACTGTGGTCAACAAGCCTAACCGCTTCAAGACATCTGCTGAAATGAGGTTCTTTTGGCTTCCATTGTCAACAATGAAACGTAGTAGGAAACTCTTTACCCACATCTGGGAGTGGAAGAGATGCTCTGTCTCCTCTAGAACTTCTGGTTCCTCCTTCTGGATCTTTGTAGTGGCAACAGTGGCATTGGATTCTGCATCAATAATATGCTTCCCTTTTTCATTCCCCTTGTCAGTTTTTGATTCAAATTCATAACATGCATTTGATTCAGAAGCCCTCATCTTGTCCACCAATGACTACTTGGCCTGACACTCACTTGTGTTGTGAATGGAGCTCCTATGGAACTCACACCACTTTCCCATGTCCTTCTTTGGCTTCGCGGTGTCGTTCTTTGCTTGTGGCTTTGGCAGGTAGTATTTGGCCGCCATGCCTTGGCTTTGTCCTTTGTTTTACAGTCTGGGGACACCTTTCCCTTGCTTTTGATTCACAGAACCAAAGTCTCGCTTTGTCTGTTTGAATTTCTGCTCAATCTTGGCAGCATACTGGTATGCCGTACCAAGTGAGGATATGTCGAGGAACTCCATTTTCTCCTAAATGTATTTGTGCAGAAAACCATGAAACTTGAGCACAAAATGTTTCTATGTATATTTGATACCCAACTTTGTGCGCAGGGTATGGAACATATTCGTCAGCTCATGCACATCTTGATCCCTTCGTTGTCGCAACATGGTCCATTGTATGTACTTGTCCTCATAGCTCCCCATGGGATATTATTGTTCCTTGATGGCATCTCGGAAAGAATTCCAAGTCTGTACGGCTGAGAACAGAGAGGGTTCTGTCTCATCATTTTTCTCATAGTAGGTTTCCCACCAGTCCTTGACATGGGGGGTAGCTTTGAGGAGTGCAAAAATAATATTCTCTCAGTTGGAAAAGTCATGAATCGAGAAATATCCTTCTAATAGATTCAACCATCTATCTACGACATCTGAATCTATTTGACCCTCAAATATGGGAATGTCAAAGTTTACTTGTACCTTAAAGGGAGTCACACCTCCATAGTGGCTGCCGGATGAGGATGCGCCGTTGGTGGGCAGTTGTTGAAGGATCTGGGAAAATTTATCCATCATCACATTCCTTTGTTTTTCGAGGGCCTCCTCGAGAAATATTTTGATAGGATCTCCTGCTCCCTCATCTTTCTTTTCGTCCCCCATGGGCATCCATTGCGGTTTGTGAGGTTGATCTTGCAAATGTTCCACCAGATCGAGCCCTAACTCCTTATACCCTGACCTTGTTGGGGACATGCAAAGAAGGATCGAGAAAAAGCAGACCGCTTTGATACCAATGATCCGGATTTATGTAGGAATGCAAAAAAATACACATATAACCATAAACACAAATATGCAGCAGAAATAACACTTCATTTCATTAACATCAAAGAAATGAAATTTTCTTATAGATAGAATGGAAATAAACTATCTAGGGTGCTGGTAGCGAATCTCTAAGAAGAGATGTGGCAGCTACAAACCTCTGAACTATGTTACAATGAGGCTCGAGGGCCTATTTATTATTGAGAAACAATGGAGAACTCTAAACGCCCAAAAACCTAACCCTAGGAGATGAAGCGCCAAAACTATGGGCCCCATTTCGGTAAATTGGTGTTTCAACTTCCCGGGGGTGTAACTTCGGCATACGATCTCCGTTTAGGGCCTGAAAATGACTCTGGAAGTTCAGGACCAGAAAAACTGCTAAAAATAGTAATTTGTGCTGAAACTGAAAAACGGAAAGAGACAATGGTGGGGCCCCAAGTGGAATAGGCCAATGGCCACCAATATCCACCTGGATCATACCACTGCCTACCCCTATCTCTCTGGTTATTGCAAAAAAATGTAGTAAGCTCATTTACAAAATCGGGAATTTTTTTTTCTTGATGATTCTCCCCAGGGGCAAGAAGAAGACTATGGCCATGACCTCTAGACAATGCTCCTTCACACAACAACAACACATGCACAAGGTCGTGGAGGAGTATGGCGACATATTCACCTCATCCATAGGGGTACCTCTGCACTGTTAGGTCAAGCACCATATTGATCTGGCCCTAGGTGCGCCGCTACCTAATGGACCGATCTATCAGTGCTCTATTCTAAAAAATGATGAAATCAAGAGGCAGATTTGGGATCTGCTGTAGAAAGTTCACATTCGGCCAAGTTCATCAACTTGTGGGAGCCCGATCATGATGGTACAAAATAAGGATGGGACTTGGAGACTCTGTATTGACTATCGAGCACTGAACAATATCACTTTCTGAAATAGGTACCTGATCCCACGGATTGATGAACTTATGGACCAACTCAAAGGGGCGAAATATTTCAGTAGGATCGAATTGAAGTCTGGGTATCACAAAGTACCAATCAAACCCTCTGATGTGTGGAAGACTCCCTTCAAAGCCAATGAGGGCCTTTTTGAATGGCTGGTCATGCCTTCCGGGCTGACGAATGCTCCCGAAAACTTCATGAGGTTGATGGACAGCATCTTGTGTCCATTCACAAACTAATTTGTAGTGGTGTACTTGGATGACATTCCAATCTTCAACCAGAATTGGGAAGAGCACCTCCACCACATCCAACAGGTCATCCAAACACTACGACAACACAAGTTGTGTGCCAATTTGGAGAAGTACACTTTTTGGATGACCCAGGTTCAGTATCTAGGATACATTATTGATGAAATGGGGTGCATGTGGATCCAACCAAGATCCAATTCATTCGGGATTTGCCAGCCTCAACCACTCTAACAGTGCTTCGCGGCTTTCTGGGTCCTGCTAATTTGTATGGAATTTTCATTTTGGGATTCTCTGATATGACTTAGACCTTGATTAAAGTCACCAAGGGAGGAGTTAAAGAAAATTTATTTTGGTTTGAATCTCAACGGAAGGTGTTCATAGAATTGAAACATTGGCTCCATTCTGCCATAGCGCTAACATTACCAAACTTGCAATAACCATTTGAGATCAATATAGATGTCTCTGACTATGCTATTGGGGAATTTATTACTCAATAGGGGCATCCAATGGTATATCATAGTGAGACATTTTCCGACACAGTCTGCAATTATCCCACTTATGAGAAAGAAATGTATTCCATTGTGCGCGCTTGTCGACAATGGAAGAATTGAATTTTGGGGAATGAATCAATCATCCACAGAGACCACCAACCCTTGCGGCTCATACAGACACAAGGGAAGTTGCAGAATTATCACCATCATAAGTGTTCCACATATCTGAAAAAGTTTGATTTGAACATAAAGTACAAGAAGGGTAGCAGCAATAATTTTGTAGACTTCCTCAGCCGACCACCGATTATGGTGCTAACCATCATTCTCAACTCTTGTGGGCACAAGACTTCTGATTTGTTGCTTCTCTACAAGAGAGGTCTAGAATTCGATCACACATAAATGACACTCTTGGAGGGTACGCAGTTCAAACTTTTCACCTCCAAGATGCACTATTATGTCTCCTGGGACACCTTTGTGCCTTTAAGCGAGCATGCCAATATGATTTGGGAAGAACACTACATCTAATTCGCTGGGAATTTCGGGGTCGAGAAAATAGTGGGAACATTGTAGAATTATTTCTATTGGCCGAACCTTCTACAGGATGTTGGGAAGTACATCAGATCATGCATTTCTTTTTCCATTTCCAAACCGACCATCAAGAAGAAAGGCCTCTATACTCCTCTACCTACCACTAGTCGACCTTGGGAATCCATCTCCATGGATTACATGTTGGACCTTCCTTATACTAAGCATGGAAACATCTATGTTTTCATGGTCATCTACAGATTCTCAAAGATGGCCATTATGGCAGCCTACACGAAGAATATCACAATAGAAGCCACTACTAAACTATTCTTTGAATGAGTGTGGGTGCACTTTGCGATCCCACGGTCTATAATCTGACAAATCTAGTCAATGGTGGACACCAAGATCACCAATTCCACAGGTTTCCATCCCCAAACTGATGGCCAGACAGATTTGGTCAACAGGATGATTGTACACGTTTTGTGATTGTATAATACAAAGAGTCCACGTACATGGGATGAGATCCTCCCCTATGTACAACAAAGTTATAACCGAGCTCTCCACATCTCAACCATCCATAGCCCCTTTCAGGTGGGCTTGGGATTCCAACCATTATGTCTCATTGACGTAGCCATGCCATTTACAGCTACTCAAGCCGATTCTGCTCATGTCCAGCCTGAAGCTGAGAAAGAAAACAGATTCATCGAGCGCATTCAACACATATGCGAATAGGTTCATGACATATTGGACAGAGCCAATGCTAAGTACAAGAAATGACATGATCAACATAGGGTGCCACACCACTTCCAGGTGCACAACAAAGTGTGGCTACATGTGCAGAAGGAGCGCCTCACTGGACCACACCACAAGCTTCGACTGCTTTGATATGGGTCGTACACCATCACCAATGCTATAGGGAATAATGCATTCTACTCAGTATTCCTCCATTCCTTGGTCTACACCCAATATTCAATGTGGACATCCTTCAGCCCTATTTCCCATCTCTACTAGACACCTATGACATTCCAAATCAACTCAGACCAATAGAGTTAAACCCTGACTACATGTAACATGCCACCACAGATTTTATCATGGACATGCAAATCACGAACACTCGCCAAAAGAAGATCCAACTGTATCGAGCTGTCAAAGCTGGCCAACTCTTGCACCATGGCAAGTGGTTCACTAGGGACCAAGTTTAGCAAAAGTTTCCTCATCTCATGGAAGAACTCAACGCAATCGGGACCATTGCTTCCTAAGGGGGGAGGAATGATCCATGTGGATATTGGTGGCCACTTGCATATTACACTTGGGGCCCCACCATTGTTTCTTTCAGTTTTTTATTTTCCTTAATTGTAGCATAATTTACTATTTTTAGTATTTTTTTCGGGTTATGAACTTCCAGAGCCGTTTTGAGGCCCTAAATGACGTTTTTTGGGCATCGCTTCTCAGACATTTACAAGTCTATTTTGAACTCTACATTCATTGTTAGCAATTATAGTCCTTGGTTACATCTTTCTAAAGATGTATCATGTGCGTCAAACAAAGATAGTATGCCAAAGTTACGACCCCGGGAAATTGATATACCAATTTACCCCGATAGGGCCCATATTCTGGCGTTTCATCTCCTAGGGTTTTCCATTGTTTCTTAATAATATATAGGAATTTGAGCTTCATTGTAACACAAATTTTAGAGGCATGTAGACACCACATCTCTTCTCAGAGATAAGATACCAGTGCCCTAGCTAGTTTATTTCCATTTTTTCTATAAGAAAACTTCAGTTCTTTGATATTAATGAAATGAAGTGTTATTTCTGCTAAACATTTTTATTTATGGTTATATGTGTACTCTGTTGCGTTCCTACATAATTCCGGATCAATATTCCAAATAAATAACATTATCCACAAGATATTGAATATAGTGAGTACCAGGTTCAATGTTTGTAGTTTTCGAGTGATACACCAAATTATATCCAATTTCAACGGAACACTCATTATCGAATAATAATTTTGTACATAGTTTCTAAAGTAGGCCAAGCTTAGTAAGAACTTTTTGCAACCAAACTACTTCTTTACCTACTTCCTTAGTGACCCTATATTTTTCTTCACTAGAAGAGAGACAACAAGTTCCAAAACTTTTACTGGACCATGAAATTGGACCTAAAACAAGATTAATGATGTCCTTAATAGTATACCATCCATCTAAATTATCACCTTCTCGATCATAATATTTTTAACCAGTAAGAGAAAATGTAGCCTTTCTCGAATAGAAAACACCATAATTCACTATCCCCTATAGATATATGAGAATTCTCTTTACTTCCTAACAATGAATTTCATTAGGCTTTTGAACAAGCCTCATAACCATACTAATGGAAAAAGACATACCAATCCTACTGTGTGTCAAATAAATCAACATCCGACAATCCTATGTTAAAGAGTAGCATAAAAAAGAGGCGTGGCACAATCAGTAATAAATTTGACATTGGATTGAATTCGTGTACATGAAGTCTTACAATCACTCATATAGAAACAGATAAGTAAATATGTCATATAAATAGGTTGTGAAATAGACATACAATCAGACAAAGGACAAATTTGGAGATTCATATAATAATGCATTATCAGTAAATATATTATTTCAATTCATTCTTAATTTGTTTCTTCAATTAAATATAAATGAAATATGGTTAGATACCAATTATAATAAGATGATCCACATATAATATAGTAATTAGGATTTCATTATCAAATTTCTTTACATATATATTTCGATTAGATTGACATCATTTGAAACAATTATTTTAAAAAGTAAGTACTAATTTTCCGATACCAAGCCCTATGTACTTGGTTAAGCCATATAAATACTTGTTTAATTTGCATACTAAATTTAAAGTGTTAATAGTGATAGAAATAGGTAGTTGTTTCTCATAAATGTCTTCGTGAAGATCGCCATTCATAAAATAAATGTTCACATCCACTTGGTTTGTTTCTCATTAATAAGATGCAAAGAGCACCTTTAGAAACTAAATAAAATCATTCCTTATAATTAGTAACTTATTGCTGATTAAAACCTTTTACCACTAACTGGGTTTTATGTTTTTCAATATTTCCTTATATTGAAAATTTTGTCTTATATACACATTTAAAAAAAATAAAACTGTGTGTGTGTAGGAGGAAGAGAAACAAAATTCCAAGTCTTGTTCTTCAATATGCAGTCCTACTTTTTGGTCATTACTTTATCCATTGAGGTTTGTCCTTAGCGTGAGAATAATTGAACGGATCATTTGTAGCCAAAACTTTAGTCATAATAGAGAAACTAGATGTCGTTATATGAGTATTCAAAGGAATATTAATCTCATAATCTATAGCTTAAAAAGTTATCTAGACCCAAAAAGGAAGAGCCTCAGTGTTAGTAATCATTGTATTACCTTTGAAAAATATAGGAGGCCCACGGGTTCGAAGAAAAAAAAAATTTCTTGAGTTCCAAGTTTAGTGACATTCACAGGTTCCAATCTAAACAACTATCCAACTCAAAATATGAGAGAGGACACCTAAATAGGTGACAGGGCCGACCAATGGAGAAACATGTGAATTATGAAAGCCTCAGACCAACACTATAACTTTGGTATCATTAAATGACAAAACAAAGAGCTAATTCACCCGCATAATAAACCCATGAGAAAGTTAGGTGTGCAAAGGGTAACGAGAATGAGTCCTAACAGATAAATGTATGAAAAACAAAACCAAGAATTATTTCTCAACGCAAAATCCTATAACAAAATTTAACAACTTCAAAAGAAATTACTAGGCTTCATAAAAAAATGGCTTCGAAAAAATATTAGGCTTGGTAAATACCAAACCTAAAAAAGTGTTTAAAAACTTTAGGTTAAAATAATTTAAATTAACAAAATCTAGGTTAGAAAAAATTAATTAAAACGCAAGCAAACTAAAGGAAAATTTAATAAACTAATAGTTGTTCCTAGTTTATTTCACTATTATTGATCCAAGAGTGAGGTCATATTTTAAACAAATAAAATTTATAGTGAAAATGTTTGTATTTAAGTAGAATTCTTAATGTCTACTAGATTTGATGGAAGATATAAAAAATAATAAGCGCTCAAATTGAAAAAGGAATTGTTGTTAGATATTTTTTTACTAAAGGAGGCATAAAGTATTAGCTGGCTCTAATAATTTTGGATTGAAGATCACACTGGGGGGTTAAATAGTTTGGAGACAATTTTACCATTTCACAACTTTTAATCAATAAGAAATTATGTAGAAATGTATCATAACTATTTGCAACATGAAAATATATAGAACAATTCATCAAGGATCCATTAAAATATCAACAATACATCAAGAAACCATCACATCAACACAAGGAGAAAGAAGTTTTAATATGGAAACCCATATGGGAGAAAACCACAAACTCTTACTCTTCTTCTTTTACCTAGATATGTAGGCAGCAAATTCTTGGAGGTACCAACTACCAAGATATGAAAGTTGATAATTTTAGTAGGCTATATCCCCATTGAGGCACTGTCGGTGAGGTAAATCCCCTTTGTGGACAGAGGAAATCCCACTAGCCCTAGAGTGGGTCTAGCCACAAACAAGACATGCTATGACATCAATTCCTAGCTAACGAATGGACGGAGACTCGATAGATAACTTACCATATATCCTGCATTGTTGTTGTCATCGGAAGAGTGGCTTCCTCTCGCTCTTGGTCTGACAGATCACGATCCGCTCCTTCTCACGCTCAAATACCTGCACATACACAAGAAACAAAGATGATATACAACATACTATTTCGCATCCGTAACTTTTAGTCAATCAAAAAAGACTAAATCAATGCATCAATAAACACAACACAAAGATGGAACCAATACCATAGTCGAGTATATTAATGAAAGGAAGGAAGAGTACAACGAACCTTCGACATTTTGGTCTCCTCCAATAGGGTTCCAATAGAGCATTTCTCACAAAATCTTGTCGGGAATTCAGACGGGGCTCTCTCTATGGAATTCTCCTTGGTTCTACCTTCTCGATAGCGATTACTCAGCTATAGTGTCTCTTCTCCAAGTTTAGCTTCTTGGCTATATGTTTAGCTAGTTTTAATAAAGGGAGAAGACCTTTTTATATAGAGGGAGAGGGAGAGGTTAGGATCCCTATAATCATGGAAGGGGGACCTATCTTCAAGGAGTGTTCCATGGGAGAAGGAAACCACTATTTAAAGAGGGAGATCTGTGGCTCATTAGATTAACCACTTCTTGTGACTTATCCCTAAGGTGGTTAAAGGAAACTTCTGCCTCTAATTTGTTAAAAAAATTCCCAAAAAGGTTGGCGTGGGCACAAAAAAGAGAAAAAGCACTAGCTGGCACAGCCTCTAGTGTACATCCTCCACACTGGCACGAGGGGTGAACTGGCTACCTGCGCCAATGCCAAAACATAGGTTTTTGTGGGCTTTCTGAGGAAATGTTCAACAGGAGAAATGATGTCCTTGTGTAGAAGGATGCAAAGAAGGTGTTTGCAGAGTATGACACTACGCACAGGTCACGGGAAATACCCTCCAATATGTGGGGCTAGGGATTGCAAGGATGATGAAAAAATGATGTGTAACAGATTCCCCCTAAAGAATGAGATCTCAGAGAGAGGGAGGGGTGAGATGCTTTATCAGAATGCGTTCGACCAAAACACTGCTGTCGGAAAACCTGCAAGTACGAATACAAATGATACATCTGATACATGACATGTGGTATGGGCATAGCCATCCATAAGAGAGTACATAAAAAATGAGATTTGAGGTATGGACACAACCATCCAGCAGTACGGATCAACAAATAGAATCAGGTATGGTCGCAGCCATCCAATCAGAAGAGTCATATAATAAGTCATAGTAATCGACAAAGAACCCACAACCTGGATTTCATCAGACAAAAACCAGGGTCTTGTGCTCCATCTCGACCCAAAAAAAGTACAAATTCGAGCATGCGAATATGTGAGCTGAAGTCGAACATGCAAGAAAATCATCTGATTACCAGCCAATGATGAAAGCTGTTAACAAACGTGAGAGAAACCACCAATAATGACAATGGCTCTCAAGGTACAAAAGGTCAAATCCATGGAATGTGAACAGTGATCTGACGTCAAACACCCGCAGAGTCAGTCGATCGAAGGCCAATGATGTGGGCCTTATGTCAAATGCGAAGAACCTTCCATTGAGGCATGAAGGCTCCAAGGTACCTGAAGGGAGTCTCTAGATCAACTGCTCGCATAATGAGTTGGAGTTGACAGGAAGTGATCTTGATTGAAGGTGGGCCATAATGTTTCCCACATCATTGACAGGAGACATAGGAACATGATTTTTGTGAATCAATACCAATAGAGAATCAAAGGGAGGTTGAAAAATTCATAAGCAAACTTCTCTTGAACATATCGACGGCACGACACTGCATTTGGCAGTATTTGAAATCAAGGGATCTGAGGTCATAGTGACGTGGCAAAGAGAAAATGAGTAGTCAAAAGAGATTACCCAAACCCATGGAGGCAAGCAAATAACGAGATGAGATTTCCCCAGCACGACACAAATGCAAACAAGTGCCATTGTCAAGAGAAACATACTGCCAACATGACTACAATCTGGTTCCATTTTCCCCCACCATTTCTGGCGAGTGCCCCAATTATTTTTGGAAACAAGCTTGAAGGGGATAGCATATGCTTGCGATGTAAGTTTGTCCTTCAGACAAATCCAAACTAGTACATTTTAGGATTCCTAGGAAGGAGGAACTCGAGTAACGTCATGGCGATGGATTCTAATGTCATTAGTTTTAACGAGTCTGACAAAGGGAGAATGATTCATCTTTTCATGTTGAGAGAGTTTGAAAAGGAGGCGGAAAAGAAAACTCCAACTGTCCCTTTTCATAGGTAGCCTCATAGATCCTAAAAGGTAGAAAACTATGTCTAAGAGAACCTCTTATTCACGATCAGCTAAGGTATTCATTTTTCATAAATAATCTATCCCAGCCTGAAAAAGGGGTAAACGTATACTGGGTAGATATGGTTTCACAGCCAATTTAACGAGTTCAAAACAACAAGCGACTCGACAATATTTTCAGTTTTAGAGAGTAAGAAAAGAGCTGAAAGGTGACTCCAGTAGTGACTTTTTCGTGTTTTTACCGAGTATGAAAAAGTATAAAATACAACTCGTTTCTTCGTCATAACCATGTGAAAACCTGTCGCTGCACAAAAAGACGTGTGTAAAATGTATTCCTCGAAAATAATATGAAAATATATCGAAAAATATGTTTTAAAACCTATTTTAGAATTTCGAAAAGTTATAAAATACCATAAGTGGTAAATAATTATTTACTTTTGACTTTTACCTCTTTGTAGAGCAATAGTGACCCTTTTTCCTTGCGATCTTCTGGTGACAATTGTGAACAATCTAGTGAACCAATTCGGATTCCGTCTATTTCAGGTAAGACCCGAGACCATTTGCTATTTTTTGAGCTAAATTTTATTATATTTAAATGTCATTTTGAATCCCTTAGGGGAGGATTTGTAAAAACTAGGGCACTGCGGTTGGCGCGGGTTTCGGGCACGGACCCGCACCAATCGACCCTTTTTTACACATGGATCACGCCAGGTGGCGTGACTGTTAGAAAAATAGTCACGACAACTACACAACCCAAAATCCTACTTAATTTCAAGAAAATGCAACCATTTGATTACAAACTTTAATGCCTAAGGAGACTTATAATGTTCATATGAAAAATGCATGCAAGTACAAATCAGAAAAGATGGTAATTGAGTGGAAAGAAAGAGAACACAGTGAAGAGGATGAACAGGCCATGGAAAATGAACAATGCATGAATGCCCTTAGAAATTGTGGGCTCAAGAAGTTCTTCCTAACGTCGTGTCTTTGGGCGCAGCCCGAATTGCTTCAATATTTGATAAGAATTTGGGACAAAGATCAGGAAAAGTTTGTACTTCTGGATCAAGAGCTTGAACTCAAAGTTTCTGATGTGTATTTCATCACTGGGTTGTCAAGTAGGGGTGTAGTCCGTATCTTGACCAATACCCATCCTTCCAGGGAAAGCATGGCAATGGTAATTGACAGGGTGTGCCAAGGGGAACAAAAAGGAACAGGGAGTGGCAAATTGGACATCCAAACTATCCCTGATCTGGCACAAAGAGTAGTGTTGCACACTATCACGCGGGCTGTGGGATCGCAGGAACCACATGAGGCCACGAAGACACAAATACTTCTTTCCTCAGAGTGTATGAACCCAACTCTCTTCAACTGGGCCGAGGCCGTGACTGTCAATATCAAACGACAACTCAGTAATGCACGAAGACCAAACTAAAGAGGTTTGGGTATGGATCAATTCTGGATCATTCTTCTTGGAACGATTACCCATATTCCAGCGTTAGCAGGTTATAGTCTCGATGCCACCACCCAACGAGCCACAGATGGCTTGATGGGTAGCATTGATGCCTATAGTAGGGGGTGGCCAACAGATGTCTTGGAGGCCAGAGTTTTTTGATTGGCTCTGATGACAGCTGATTTTCATGGAGGATTGGCCCTACACCGGCACAAACTTCACCGGAGACCCAGACCTCCCACTCTTGGAGGGAGAGGATTGGGATGAAGAGTTAGGTGAGACTCATTTTTTATTGTCATGAGTTTATGATTTTTTGGTATATATGCATGTTCTGACAGTTATTCTTATATGTATGCAGATGTTGGCCCAGAGCATCCTGCAGGTATGTCACTGATAGCAAGGCGAGTTCCTCGCGATTTCGATCCTCGAGGTGAGGGTGGTGAGGAGGAGATAGTGTAGAACCTGGAGGGGACCACCCCTGGGGTCCCAGACTATGCTTGCTTGGATGATGTGCCTCGGGCCTATCAGAGGCACACTGTAGGAGTGCCAAGTCATATCCACCACTTGCTGAGGCGGTTGGTACGGGCATTGACATGCTATCATGAGCACCACGCCGATTAGGGACTTAGGCTTGATTTCTGAACATTTTTTAGAGACATGTTGTCTCACGATGTAACTGAAATAGACATATATTATTTTTTGGGTTCTATGATGCACACGTTGCAAACAAACGATATATATATATACATCTATTTTCTACATGGGTCTATTTACATATCATGATGTTTTTATAAATTGTGCAAATGTTTATCTAGCACAATGTTAGCTATTGCATATGTTAATGTATTCATTCATCTTGGTATATGTCGATATGTAATGAAATCAAAATTCCTTTCAGGTAAAAAAATACGCAAATACAATCTCAAAATGCATGGGTTTCGAACCGAATAGTGACCGTTAAGTTTGAAGAACAACAAGCTGCGAATCGAAATTCACAAGCAATGTGCGTATGTGGAGGTTAACTACCTCGATTAATAGTTCCAAAAAAACACTATATTCAACGACATTGTTTGTAGTTGGACCTAGACAAATACATTGTAAGTTAATCAACTCACCAACAGGATCATAAATTACCTAGGCTGCCGAAAACAAGTTCTTGGTACTGCGAGAAGTGCCATCCGCGAAACCAACATAAGGGGAAATAGAAATATGCATAACAAACAAGACCCAATAAGCAGAAAAAGCTCACAAAGCATATCAAACCAAAACATGCACAAAAATGAAAAAATCACCTATGTACACATATCATGCATGAATGACTCAAGCATAATACTTTTTCAAGTACAACCCATTTCTAGGCTGCACTAAGGGATAACCTTCATAATAAATAAGCTCATAAGCCCCATTTTACATCACACGTTTGACGATGTAGGGCCCATGCCACATGGGTTGGAATTTTCCTGTCCCCAGCTTGTCATGAGCTTGGTCGTACAGGAGAATGAGATTGCCTTCAATAAAAAAACGAGGGGAGATTGCTTGGTCAAAATGAGCTTTGACTCGCTTCTTCTGCACTTCGATGACCAAGGCAGCTAAGCGATGAGTTTCATCCAATCTCTCTAGGTAGAGGAGATGCTCTTCCTCAGGTGAAGTATTAGGCATTAATTCCATAGCTAACTTGAGTGAAGGGTTTCACCTTCAATCGAAAGAGTGGCTTCCAAACCGTATACCAACTGAAACAGGGTAAATCCAGTTGCATTTTTAATCGACATTCGGTAAGCCCATAGAGCTAAAAACAACATGAGATGCCAATTTGATTTATGGAACCCAATTTTTCGTTGAAGCATTGTAACAAGGACTTTGTTTACGACTTCAACTTGTCCATTAGCTTGAGGATAATAAAGCGTTGAGCTGTCATGACACAAACCCAACTTAGACGTTAGCGCTGCCATCATATAATCCTGAAAATGAGAACCATGATTGGTAACGATGGCTTGAGGGACACCAAATTGAGCAATAACGTGATTGAATATGAATTGTGTCGTTGTCTTACTGTCCGCAGCCAGTGTAGGCATTACTTCGGCCCATTTCATAAAATAATCGATGGTGACGATAATATAGGCATGCCCCCCACCCGAACGAGGGTTACACGTCATAAAATCAATGCCCCATTTGGAAAAAGGACCAACGGTAATGACAAGGTGTAAAGGAACAGATGGCACACGCATCTTGCATTGATAAATCTGGCACACATGGAATTCACGTACTGCAATAATGCAATTGTTAAAAATAGATGGCCAAAAGAATTCATGAGTGAAAATAGGAGTTTGAAGTGGCGGAGAAGGAACTTGAGACACAAAATGCTCAAGAAAATTAGACATTGCATCAAGGCAAGGCATAAACGAGGAACGATGATGCCCATTGGTCCATGGTAGATCTTCGAGAGACATGGTTTCCATGATAGCCTCGTCGGATGGAAACACTTCTTTCAAATGATCAGGCGAATCCTCATTGCCAAGCCAGGGGGATTGAGAATACACATCGAGAGACATGCTCAAAGGAGCACCTTCAGGAGGGGGAGGATCAAATCCACCTGTAAGATCACAATAATTGATTTCGATTGGACTAAGAAGCATTGAATCCCCAAATGAATCAACCTGTTCAGGTAAAGGGACGATCCATGGGTCATCTGACCGAGAGACCATATTAACTTGAACGGTATTTGGTGGCTGAAGGGGAAAGATACCCATGAGAGCGAGATCTTTAAAAATACCTGGCCCTACACTGTTAGGAGAGAAGGAATTTGATCCACGTATGGCACGTTTTTCTCGGAAGACGAGGTAAAGAACGACAATTGATCGACAGTAATTATTTTTCCCTCGTGTGGAAACTCTAAAGTCGAAAGAGGGTGGACGAAACAGAGGGTGGATGAAACACACACTATAGTGTGAGTCCAGTTGTGACTGAGTAGAATATTATAATTGAGTTCGGCATCAATGACTTCTACTTCAACATTGACTATCTTTCCTTGCAGCGTGATCGGCAAGCTAGCGAGAACACCCAAGGGTTTCGATTCCCTTCCATCAAATGCCTCTAGGGCATTGGGCGATGAAGTTAGGGCTGGAGAGACAATAGCCTTCCAGCAAGCAGATGAAATGACATAGGTAGATGCACCTTCGTCCACTACGGCTCTATGGATGTTGAGACCGTTAATGCTGACTTGTATAACAAGCCCAATTTGGTGCGGAAGTCGGGGGACGAAATTCTCTAAGTCGAAAGAGACAAGGCTAGAATTAGCATGGTCAATCCCGCCGATCACAGATAATAATGATTTCCGTTGAGATAGACAACTCTGAAGCACTTCTAATGTGGACATCATAGAAGGCGCCTGTGTTAAGTCCTCAAAAATACTGTAATGCTGAGCAGCACGGGCGTTCGGATTATAAGAAGATTTCCAGAGAACACCTTTAGAAGGTGGTCGTACAATGGGTTCAACACTGGGCCTTTCAATTTCAAGAGGACCAGACACAAGTAGGGGAGGAGGACCATCAAAGACCTCTTTCTCGGTTTCCTAGTGTGATTCGGCATAATCCTTTGACCAAGTGGCGATGGAAACGGGTGCTAAACTGTTCATCATGAATACTTGACAACCAAACGAGGCAGACGGCAGAGGTTGCTCGACCATCTAGGTCTGTTGAGATGGAAAAGGTTCCTTAAGGACCATCGAATTTCCCTTAGCACCTTTCAGCAGTTGACTAACTTTGGATCGTCTAGGACAATCCTTAGTGTAGTGGTCTTCATCACAAATCAGACAGGGATACTTTGGCTTTCGCTGTGAACCATCATCAGCACGAGGTTTAGACGATTCAGATTTTGGGGCATCGGGTTTGGCCTTGCCTTTGGCCTTCTTTCTCCCCTTGGAAGTATTTTCCGCAGGATTGGCCTGAATGACGTTAACCTCCTAGGTTTTACCAGAATCTGGGGTAGCCTGAGGAGAAGAATTATTGGAAGAATTTGATTGTTGCTTCCCATTGGAAGACTTGCATGAAGTCTGAGACATGGAACCATGAACGCCATCAACTGATGGGGTAGCTGGTTCTTTAGAGGTCCCAGGTCATGGAGCCTCAGTCAATAAGTCATACAAAATGCCCGATTGAGAGTACACTCAATCAAGGTACTGGGCATGAGCAATGGCTTGTTCCTAGGTTACAGATTCCCCCATGACAATGTCTTTCACAATTTGAATGAAAAAAGAGGTAGTGAACCAATGAGTAAGAAGCCGATCAAGAATTTCGAACTTGATTAGGCGACGATTCCATCTCCATTCATGAATTTTTTCTGATATATGGGTATCCCGGTCTTGCTTCAAGGATGTTAGGAGATGCGTCCTGGCTTCATAACGAACCGGCAACTGGAAATGTGTAAGGAACACCATAGCAAGAGTGTTGAAATACTGAAATATGCCATGAGGTAGTTCGATATATGATCTAGGTGGATATTGGTGGTCACCTGCCTATTCCACTTGGGGCCCCACTATTGTCTCTTTTAGTTTTTTAGTTTCGACACAACTTACTATTTTTAGCAGTTTTTTGGGTCCTGAACTTCCAGAGCCATTTTGAGGCCCTAAATGACGTTTTTAGGGAAAACGGAGAGAAACATGGGTCCATAGACCGATGTTACTCATTCAAAATTTGCAGTCCTCAGATAGATATTTCTAACGAGGTATGGTACGCGTCAAACGGACATCGTATGCCAAAGTTATGCCCCTGGGAAGTTGAAACACCAATTTACCCAAACGGGGCCCATAGTTTTGGCGCTTCATCTCCTAGGGTTAGGGTTTTGGCTGTTTATGATTTCCCATTATTTCTAAATAATAAATAGGCCCTCGAGCCTCATTGTAACTTAGTTCAAATGCCTATAGCTGCCGCATCTCTTCTCAGAGATAGCTACCAGCGCCCTAGCTAGTTTTATTTCCATTCTGTCTGTGAGAAAATTTCAGTTCTTTGATATTAATGAAATGAAGCGTTATTTCTATTGCATCTCTGTATTTATGGGTATGTTTTTATTCTATTGCGTTCTTGCATAAATTCGTATCAGTGGTATCAGAGAGGTCTTCTTTTTCTCGATCCTTTTTTGCATGTCCCCAACGAGGTCGGGGTATAAGGAGTTAGGGCTCGATCTGGTGCAACCTTTGCAAGATCAGCCTCGCAAACCCCGACGGACGCCCATGGGGGATGAAAAGAAAGATGAGGGAGTAGGAGATCCTATCAAAATATTGCTCGAGGAGGCCCTCGAAAAAAAAAGGAACGTGATGATGGATAACTTTGCCTAGATCCTTCAACGGCTCCCCACCGGCGGCGCATCTGCATCCAGCAGCCACTCTGGAGGTGCGACTCCTTTTAAGGTACAAGTAAATTTTGAAATTCCCATATTTGAGTGTCAAATAGATGCAGAAGCCGTAGATAGATGGTTGAATCTATTAGAAGGATATTTCTCGATTCATGACTTTTCCGAGAGGGAGAAGATTATTTTTTCACTCCTCCAAGCTACCCCTCATGTCAAGGACTAGTGGGAAACCCACGGTGAGAAAAAGGACGAGACATAACCCTCTCTGTTCTCGGCCGTACCCACTTGGAATTATTTCTGAGATGCCATCAAGGAACAATACTACCCCGTGGGGAGCTATGAGGACAAGTACATACAATGGACCACGTTTCGAGAACAAAGGGATCAAGATGTGCATGAGCTGATGAATCTGTTCCATACCCTGCACACCAAGTTGGGTATCAAAGATTCATTGAAACATCTGGTGCTAAAGTATCGCATTTGTATACATAGATACATTCAGGAGGAAATGGAGTTCCTCGACATCTCCTCGCTTAGTACGGCATATCGGTATGCTACCAAGATTGAGCAGAAATTCAAACAGAAGAAGCGAGACTTTGGATCTGTGAATCAAAAGCAAGGGAAAGGTGCTCCCAAACCGCAGAAAAAAGGACAGAGCCATGGCATGGCAACTCAATAAAACTTGTTGAAGCCACAAGAAAAGAAGAACACCGCAAAGCCAAAGAAGGACGCGGGAAAGTGGTGTGAGTTCCATAAGAGCTCCACTCACAACACAAGTGAGTGTCGGGCCAGGCAGTCACTGGTGGCCGAGATGCGGGCTTCTGATTTAGATGCATGCTCTGACTCTGAATTAGAACCTAAAAAGGGGAATGAAAAAGGGAAACATATTATTGATGCGGATCCCAATGCCACTGTTGCCACTATGAAGATCCAGAAAGAGGAACTGGAAGATACAGAGGAGGAGGAATGTCTCTTCCACTCCTAGATGTGGGTAAAGGGCTCCCCAGTATAGTTCATTGTCAACAATGGAAGCCAAAATAACCTCATTTCAACAGACGCTGTGAAGCGGTTGGGCTTGCCCACCATAGCTCACCCACATCCATACACCATCGGGTGGCTTCACCAAGGACGAGATCTCCACATCAGCTAGCAGTGTCGCCTTCCCTATAGCATCAAGCCCTTCACAGATGAGGTATTATGTGACATTGCTCCTATTGATGTTTCTAATTTATTATTAGGACAACCATACTTGTGAAAGCATCATGCTGTGTATGAGTCTCGACCTCGCACTATTATTGTTACTTTGGGAAATAAGTTGTACATGATACCAGAGGTACCACCTCCTGCCACTATCTCTTTGGTTACTGCAAAAGAATGCAGTAAGCTCATTTCCCAAACTAGGAAATTCGTTTTTCTGATGATCTTTCCCCAGGGTAAGAAGAAGACTATGGCCATGACCTCCAGATAGGGCTCCTCATCACGACAACAACAAATGGATAAGGTTGTGGAGGAGTACAGGGACATCTTCACCTCACCCACAGGGGTTCCTCTGCACTGTCAAGTCAAGCACCTGATTTATCTGACCCTAGGTGTGCCGCTACCCAATGGATCGATCTATCGGTGCTCTGTTCTGGAGAACGATGAAATCAAGAGGAAAATTCAGGAGCTGCTGCAGAAAGGTCACATCCGACCAAGTTCATCGCCCTGTGGGAGCCCGATCATGTTGTTACAGAAGAAGGATGGGACGTGGAGACTCTGTATTGACTATCGGGCACTGAAAAAGATCACTGTCCGAAATAGGTACCCGATCCCACGGATTGATGACCTTCTAGACCAACTCAAAGGTGCAAAATATTTCAGCAAGATTGACTTGAAGTCAGGGTATCACCGGGTACCGATTGAACCCTCTGATGTGTGGAAGACTGCCTTAAAAGCCAAGGAAAGCCTTTTCGAATGGCTGGTCATGCCTTTCGGGTTGACGAATGATCCCGCAACCTTCATGAGGATGATGGAAAACATCTTGTGACCATTCACCAGCTCATTTTTAGTGGTGTACTTGGTTGACATTCTGATCTTCAGCCAGTCTTGGGAAGAGCACCTTCACCACATCCGACAAGTCCTCCAAACACTGCAGCAACACAAGTTGTGTGCCAATTTGGAGAAGTGCACTTTTGGCATGACCCAAGTTCAATATCTGGGATACATTATTGATGAAAGGGGGGTCCATGTGGATCTAGCCAAGATCCAAGTCATTCGGTATTAGCTAGCCCCAACCACTATAATAGAGTTTCACAACTTTCTGGGTCTTGCTAATTTCTACCCGAGGTTTGTGTTGGGATTCTCTCATATCACTTGGCCCTTGACTCAAGTCACCAAGGGAGGAGCAAGAGAAAAATTATTTTGGTCGGAACCTCAACAGAAGGCATTTACAGAATTGAAAAATCGCCTCTGTTCTGCCCCAGTGCTCACTTTACCAGAGTTGCAACAGCCATTTGAGATCGAGACAGATGCCTATGACTATGCTATTGGGGCAGTTCTTACTCAATAGGGACATCCAGTGGCATATCACAGTGAGACATTGTCTGACACAGTTCGCAAGTATCCCACTTATGACAAAAAAATGTATTCCATTGTGTAAGCCTTTCGACAATGGAAGCATTACATTTTGGGGAAGGAAAAAATCATCCACATAGACCACCAGTCCTTGCAGTTCATATAGAAACAAGGGAAGTTGCAGAATTATCGCCATAAGAAGTGGTCCACATTTCTGCAACAACTTCATTTGAACATCAAGTACAAGAAGGGTAGCACCAATAATGTTGCAGACTGCCTCAGCCGACCACCGATCGTGGTGCTCACCACCGTGCTCAACTCTTGTGGGCATGAGACGTCTAATTGGCCGCTTCTTTATGAGAGTGACCCAAAATTCAGCCACACTTACAAGGAACTCTTGGGGGGTACGAAAGTTCCAAATTTTCACCTCCAAGATGCACTTTTATTTCATCTGGGAAACCTTTGTGTTCCTTCAAGCGAGCATGCCAAGATGATATGGGAAGCACACTACAGTCAAGTTGCTGGGCATTTCGGGGTCGAGAAAATAGTAGCAATCCTACAGAAGTATCTCTATTGGCCAAACCTTCGAAAGGATATCAAGAAGCACATCGGATCCTGCACTTCTTGTGCCATTGCCAAACTGACCATCAAGAAGCAAGGCCTATATACTCCGCTACCTACCCCTAGTCAACCTTGGGAATCCATCTCCATGGATTACATGTCAGGCCTGCCTTCTACTAAGTAGGGAAATGACTGTGTTTTCATGGTCGTCGACAGATTCTCGAAGATGGCCATTATGGCGGCCTGCAAGAAGAATATCACAGCAAAATCCACTGCTAAACTCTTCTTTGAACGAGTGTGGGTGCACTTTGGGATCGCACGGTCTATCATATCAAATCAGGATAGCAGGTTCCTCAACACATTTTGGTCCAACCTCTGGTCAATGTTGGATACCAAGCTCACCAAGTCCACAACTTTCCATCCCCAAACATATGGCTAGATAAAGGTCGTCAACAGAATGATTGTACACATTCTGTGCATGTACAATTCAAAGAATCCACGCACATGGGACGAGAGCCTCCCCTATGTACAACATAGTTATAATCGGGCTCTCCACAGTTCAATCGGCCATAGCCCCTTTCAGGTGGGCTTGGGATTCCAGCCACTATGTCCCATTGACGTAGCCATTCCATTTGCAGTTGCTCAGGCCGATTCAGCTCATGTCCAGTCTGAAGTTGACAAAGAAAGTAGCTTCATCAAGCACATTCAACACATCCGCCAACAGGTTCATGATATATTGGATAGAGCCAATTCCAAGTACAAGCAACGCCATGATCAACACCGGGTGCCACACAACTTCCAGGTGGGCGACAAAGTATGGCTACATTTGCAGAAGAAGCGCCTCACTGGACCCCACCACAAGCTTCGCCCGCTCCGATACGGGCCATACACCATCACCAAGGCTATAGGGGACAATGCCTTCGAGCTCAGTATTCCTCCATTCCTTGGTCTGCACCCAGTCTTCAATGTGGATCATCTTCGTCCTTACTTCCCACCTCTACTGGACACCTCGGGCATTGCATAACAACTCACACCAACAGAGTTAAACCAAAACTGCATAGAACAGGCCACCACAGATTATATCATGGACATGCAAATCAAGAACACTCACCAAAATAAGATCTAACTGTATCGGATTGTCAAAGCTGGCCAACTCCTGCACCAAGGAAAGTGGTTCACTAGGGACCAAGTTTAGCAGAAATTTCCTCATCTCATGGAGGAACTTAACGCAATGGGGACCTTTGCTTCCTAAGGGGGGAAGAATGATCCAGGTGGATATTGGTGGTCACCCACCTATTACACTTGGGGCCCCACCATTATCTCTTTCAGTTTTTTAGTTTCAGCACAACTTACTATTTTTAGCAGTTTTTCGGGTCCTGAACTTCCAGAGCCATTTTAAGGCCCTAAACGATGTTTTTTGGGAAAACGAAGAGCAACATGAGTCCATGGACCGATGTTGCTCATTCAAAATTTTTATTCCTCGAATATATATTTCTAACGAGGTATGGTACGCGTCAAACGGAGATCGTATGCCAAAGTTACGCCCCTAGGAAGTTGAAACACCAATTTACCCAAACGGGGCCCATAGTTTTGGCGTTTCATCTCCTAGGGTTAGGGTTTTGGCTGTTTAGGATTTCCCATTATTTCTAAATAATAAATATGCCCTTGAGCCTCATTGTAACTTAGTTCAGAGGCATGTAGCCGCCACATCTCTTCTTAGAGATAACTACCAGCGCCCTAGCTAGTTTTATTTCCATTCTGTCTGTAAGAAAATTTCAGTTCTTTGATATTAATGAAATGAAGTGTTATTTCTGCTGCATCTCTATATTTATGGTTATTTGTTTATTCTGTTGCGTTCCTGCATAAATCCGGATCAATATACCACTTAGAAACAGCTCCAGTGAGAGTGCGCTAGAAAAGACGGAGTCGAACAGAGTCGTCAACCCAAGAATTAGAAGAAAACCATAAATGGTATGTCATGACGTGAGCTTGGGGGTCTTCTCCAGACTTTCCCTCAAAGTTGGTACCATCACCAGGAACCTTCGTTGGAACTGGAGGCTAAAAAGGATTATGAAGAATGGGATCATTTGTCAATTTTGACACATCCAGTAACTCCAACGTGGTGAGGAAAGGTAATTGAGTGTTAAAAGGCATAGCAGGTCCTTGATAAGGACCCGTACACATAATCCATCCTCGTTGAGTATAACTCTGCCCCCATTGGCTCTATCCCTGAGGATTCAGACCATAAGGGGTGTAAGCTGGATAATTCGGTTGATATGGCAGCTAAGGACCAGGATACGGGGGTTGAAGACCATGATACTTATTCTGAGTATATGAGGGTCCTGATTGAGCAACATAAGGATTTTGCTGCAGAGTATAAGTATAGCCTGGCGTTTGAGGGTAATAATTAGGACCTTGAGGCGGTTTGTATACCGGTTTATATTGACCTTGAGGGAAATAACTGCCTTGGGGTTGAACGGGCTGCTAATAAGTGGGGCCCAGCTGAGCCAGATAATTCGGGCACAACAGTTGATTCGACTGCAACATAGAGTAGAGCAGTGGCTGAGCAGGGTGAATGGGTTGTGCAGGTTGGCCCGACTGAGCAGGATGACTTGATTAATGAGGGCCATCAGGTTGTCCCTGTGGATCAGGTTGGCCTGATGACTGAGGTGGGCCAGGTTGTGCCTGATAACTAGGTTGACCTAGAGCAGGACCATATGATGGTCCTGGATGTGCAACATTTGGACCAATTGGAAGATATGGCTATTGAGGTTGCACCAAAGGTTGAGATGAATGGATCTACCCCCCAAGACCGTATGAAAGTCCGGGTTGATATACCGGTTTCCCAACTGGTCCTTGAGGTTGCCCTGGTTGGATCACAGACTAAGCTTGTAAAGGTTGACCTTGAGGATTGTAAGGCTACCCTTACGGGTTGTAAAATAATCCTTGCTAGACCAAATGTTGTCCCTGTAAGGGTTGTCCTTGTGGGTCGTACACAAATCCTTGCTGCATCGAAGGTTTTCCCTGAAAGGGTTGTCGTTGTGGGTCATAAGCATACCCTTGCTGAACCAAATGTTGTCCGTAGAAGGGTTGTCTTTGCTAGTTAGAGGGTTGCAGAGGCAAGGTAGGTCTAAAACCGAAAATAAACTGATAAGCCTTAGGAGCAGGCAAGTAGATAGGGTTTTCTTTCTTGTCATACTGAAATGACAGTGAATAAATCGGGGTACCGTTCGCTCCATAATGAGAAAAATAAGACTGATAAGGATCCTGAGGGGACTAATAATTCTAGGAGCTCTGCTACTGAACAGCCAGCCTATACTCCTCAAATGATAAGTCATCAGGGATCACCATGGTAATCGAAGTCTCTACCAAATTCAAAAATCCTGACGACTAAGTGGTGACAGCCGGTGCCGAAGCAGCCACAGAGATAGTAGGCCTAGCAGGGACAAACGTAACAAAAGGCGTTGACAACGGGACAGGTGTCGTCGACGACATCCCTAATGAAGGGAGAACCAGACCCCTTGATGAAGTTGATGTTTCCATGGAGGAAATACCGGCTATAATCTGACCCAAAGACCTATATCCGGCTTGAAGCGACACCGATGGTGAAGATTGAGCACGCTCTTGATGGACGTCTTCGAGGAAAAGTTGGTATCCTTCATCAGAAACTGGAATACCCTCACTGCCATTAGGACTAGACGAATCTATGTCTGAATCCACCGTGAGATCTTGCAAAAGACTACGGGGGCTAGGAGGTATAATAGCAACCAAAATGGTGATCCCGATGTAAGAGGGGGAAAATTTTCCCCAACCCCAAATCCAAACCATGCATTTGAAAGAGGCCAATGGAACTCAACCAGTTCTCGAAAGGGGTACTCTGACGGGATCACAGGTTTTTGAATCTCAACAGATCGAGAGGTCTAAGAAGTTTCAGATGAATCGTCCGAGAAAGGACTGCCAGTAGATGAAACTAATGGTTCTGCCACTGTGACTGTAGCACACCAAAAAAGGGAAGAAGATCGAAAATGAAGACTCTTGGACCAAAACCAAGGCAAACAAAGACATGCCAAGTAATCAAAATTTAATGGGTGTGTAATCGTAGGTAGTTTATTTTACCACATTGAAACCAAAAATTTGTTGTTTCATGTTTTAAGAGTCAAGAAATAGTCAACGATGACTATAGTCTCTTTCAGTTTTAAGCGAGTGCGAAAGGACAAGTGATCGATGATATTTTCAAATTTATGGAGTCAGTAAAGATCGAAAATGACTGCTCAGGTAGTCTAGGTAAAAGGGTGTACCAGGTTCCCTTGAACTGCCATATACACCTTGGTTATCAAATGAAAGAAGAATCAACCAAGGACTTGACGTACATGCAAGTAGTCTCCCTGAATGTTGTGTTCGGTGTATCATGGTTACAACGCAGCAGACTCGGCTTCCTACGGATAAAAGGGTTGAAACCTAGAGGGGTATCCCTTTATATACTCGACGGTACGGGGAGCACAATTCCGTACTAGCGCTAAATGAAGCTAGATGGCGAGCAATAGTTGCTAGGTTTGATGACGCTTGAACACGTCTCTAACTTAGACCACTAAATGTTTCGTTAAGTTTCAATGTTGCCTTAGGTTAATTGAATAAATTTTAAGTTGATCTTGTATTTATGTTTCAATTCCAAGGTCCTACCGAATGTTGGATCTCACAAATCCCTAAATGCAAGTTACATGCCATAAAATACCATTTCGTTCAATGAAAATCTATCTACGAGAAAGTTAGGGGTTTTCAAGCGATAGAAAATAATGAGAACAAAGAGAAGTGTCCACTACAGAATCGAATGCAAGCTAATGAAAATGAGAAATATTTCCTAAAATGCCCAATGCTAGTTACGCAAAAGATTTTCCAATTCCACAATGCAAACAAGAATGCAAGCACAAAATATATTTTTTTATTTTTCAATGTAATATAGCAAACAGGGCACTAAATGACATGAAAAACGAAACTTCGCACTAGTTCGAGAATGCCAATGCAAGAGTCGAAGAGAAACAATTCAATCAACTCACAAGCAAACAAAACAAAAACTCAAACCAATGTCACAATCTCTCAAATCGAAGAAAGATGTCAAAACAAACCCATACAAGCAATGTGAGCTATGCTTGGAGTGACAAGAAGAAAAAATTAATGAAAGAGGCAAGACTCACTCAGGGCTCATTCCACCAAAATAAATCACTCAAAACGAATCTAGGGAGCTGAATGCAATCAAGAAAATAGCGAAGGTGACAGTGAAACAAAAGACCCAAACTCCTACAGGAGGCTCAGCATACAAAAGCCCTAGAAAACCCTAAGGCCATGATACTAAAAGAAATGGACAAAAAACCGAAGGAAGCAGGTTGTTGATAGTCACAAACAATTCCAAAGCACTAAAAAAAAGTCAAGAAAACACCCAGAAACACAAACACTGACCAAAAACTCCAAAATAGGGCAAACCCTAACAACTACAGGAAATGGCGCAATTGTCTAGCTGTAATCCATGCTAGACAGGGGATGGCGCGGGTGATGAACTTGCAACAAGCTCCAGTGGGTGTAACTATCAAACTGGAAACTGTTCCAATTAACCCAACCTTAGAAAAATGAAAATTTTGGAAAAGCAGAGGTCAGATCTGATCCTCGGGGGCTAAACATGGGTCTAAGACTCAACAAAACAACTAGAAAAGGCGAGCGAAGCAAGCAAAGACCAAGAAGAAGACCTAATGGACGAAATACAAACTCGGACTGATCCCCAGTGGAGTTGCCAATTTGTTGGTGAGGTAAATCCCCTCTGCAGACAAAGGCAATCCCACTAGCCCTAGAGTGGGTCTAGCCACAAACAAGACACGCTATGACATCAATTCCTAGTTAACGAATGGAAGAAGACTCAATAGATAAATTACCGCATATCTGCACTGTTGTTTTCGTCGGAAGAGTGGCTGCCTCTCACTCCTGGTCTGACAGATCACAATCTGCCCGTTCTCACACTCAGATACCTGCACATACACAAGAAACAAAGATGATATACAACATACTATTTCACATCCGTAACTATTAGTCAGTCGAAGAAGACTAAATCAATGCATCAATAAAAATAACACAAAGATGGAACCAATACCATAGTCGAGTATATTAATGAAAGGAAGGAAGAGTACAACCAAGCTTTGACATTGCGGTCTCCTCCAACAGGGTTCCAGTGAAGCGCGTCTCACAAAATCTCGTTGGGAATTTGTACGGGGCTCTCTCTACAGAATTCTCTTTGGTTCTACCTTCTCGATAGCGATTACTCAGCTATAGTATCTCTTCTCCAAGTTTAGCTTCTTGGCTATATGTTCAGCTAGCTTTCATAAAGGGAGAAGGCCTCTTTATATAGAGGGAGAGAGAGAGGTTAGGATTCTTATAATCATGGAAGGGAGACCTATCTTAAAGGAGTGTTCCATGGGAGGAGGAAACCACTACCTAAAGAGGGAGATCCTTGGCTCATCAGATTAACCACTTCCTATGACTCATCCCTGAGGTGGTTAAAGGAAAATTCCGCCTCTAATTTGTTAAAAAACATTCCCAAAAAGGTTGGCGCGGTCACAACAAAGAGACAAAGCACCAGCTGGCACATCATCTAGTGTACATCCTCCAAACTGGTGCGAGGGTTGATCTGGCTACCGCGCCAATGCCAAAACATAGGTTTTTGTGGGCTTTCTAAGGAAATGTTCAATAGGAGAAATGATGTCCTTATGCAGAAGGATGCAAAGAAGGTGTTTACAAAGTAAGACACTACTCACAGGTCATGGGAAAGACCCTCCAATATGCGGGGCGAGGGATTGTAGGGACGGTGATGAAATGCTGTGTAATAGGCACCAACCTTGAAAATGTGTAAGTAGCAACTCACTATAGGCTACAACCTGATTAAAGCACCAAGCTCATTAATGAGAAATCTTTCAACTACTTTTAGATTCCAAATTTATTGTGACATTATTTTCCTTGATAGATTGTAGATCAAGGAATTCCATTACTTTAGAAATGTTCTTCCTTGAACAGTGGTCACCATGCTTCTTCTAGAATCCATTTTAGCTAAACAATGACTCTAAAAATCCCCATAAACTTGATAAAATCAAATATAAAAATTAATTGTTCCACCAAAAATCCCTCTTAGATCACGTTCTAAAAAATGGGCATATTTTGGCAATGCTTCTACAAAAGGAAAAACTTTGGCCTCTTATTTTCTCTATAAAATAAATATTATGCGGGGGGGGGGGGTAGAGAAAAAGTTGAAACATTTTAACAAACATCCACTAGGTCTCGAAATCAGGTCTCAACTAACACAATATAGGCCACCAACCAAATATGCTATGAAATGTGACTTTATAGGTAATCCTCTCATGTTACATTTAATATTATTGATTTCAAAAGGAGAGAGGATGTGTTTTGAACCTGTATCTTTGCTAACAAACCATCCAATATGTCAACGACCATCTACGTAATATATATATATATGTATATGTATATGTATATGTATATGTATATGTATATGTATATGTATATGTATATATATATATATATATATATATATATATATATATATATATATATATATAGAGAGAGAGAGAGATAAATTTATATATATATATATGTATATGTATATACATACATACATACATATATATATATATATATATATATATATATATATATATATATATATATATATATATATAGAGAGAGAGAGAGAGAGAGAGAGAGAGAGAGAGAGAGAGAGATAAATTTTTCCTTCACTATGTAATAATATGGCCTTGAAGTCTCAATCATTAGGCTTGACGATTACAAAAAACATGAATTTTAAAAAACTGAACTCAACATCCACTATAATTTTCAACCTCATTAATTATTATTAATTAAAAAATTCAATCGAGAGTATGCCTTCTCTACTATAACTGAATCAAGAATAGTGGTATTGATGAAAATGATTTCTGGGAGTTTTTCATTTTCAATCCTTTTTTTTGTTTCGATCTTGGACCTCTGGGTTATGGGACCACTAAAATATCTAGTTGCACCTTTAATCCATGCATGGATTCAACTTAAATCCATCAAACAATTGAAATGCATCAATCCATCAAGCCATCAAAGAATCAACACACGATCCACACTCATGGAATTAAATAAATTAGAAATCAAATTTCATTAACTTAATCACAAGACTATTACATGGAATCTATTACTTCCCTAGTTGGAAATATATTCATTCTAATGGATGCCCTTAATACACACACATTTTTACAATTTATATTAGAAAATTACAATATCGTGGATTATTTTAATATCACGGATTATCTCAAGATCCACGATATTCTCCGTAAATATATGAACATGATCCACTACACAAAGTGCTCAACATCATCTTATCCACAAACAAATTCTTGAAATCCCTCATGGATCTTATATTCACAATTTTAAACCTTTACAAAATAGATATTACCCCGCCTTTTCATAGTTGCACCTTCTGAAAATCATTATTTCTAATTTTTCTTGGAGGATGGCTCAATTCTCTTGCATGAAACTCCCAAGGAACAAAAATTCATGTCCTCCTAGTCATATGCCTCTAGTCATCTAATAACAACTTTAATTTTTCAGCTACAACATGCCTCTGTAGTAGTAAGTATCCACCTTTCTACACGATACCTCACCAAAAATTCTCCTGAGTTTGGGATTTTGGCATCTTCCTGGTTCTATTCTCTAGAACTCTTTGAGAAATCCTTACTCTCGGTTGTTGCAAATATTATCACCTTCCTCGGTTTTCACCTGCATAGAGAACATAAATATATTACCATATCCTCAATCAAATTTTACCTTCTTTTGTTTCTTCTCATCCACATTACATGCAAGAATATTTGACACTCTGATACCACTTGATGAAAACAATTTCTGGGAGTTTTTCATTTTCAATATTTTTTCAGGTTCGATATTAGATGTGTGAGTTATGGGCCCACTAAATTTTTTTTGCACACCTCTAATGCACGCATGAAACTCTAATCCATTAAAAAATTATAATGAATCAATGCATCAAACCATCAAACCATCAACACATGATTTACACACATAGAATTAAATAAAGTGGAAATCAAATTCCATTAACTTAATCACTAGACTATTACATAACATCTATTGGCACCTTGGCTGTCTAGTTACTTATTTTAATGGAAACACTTAATACACACACACATTTAAAATTCATAGTAGAAAATTTAAATATTGTGGACTATTTCAATAGCATGGATTATCTCAAGATCTCTAATCTTATCCATAAATTTATCAACATGATCCGCTCCACAAAGAGTCGTATGTTATTCTCCACAAAGCCCTCAACCAATTCTTAATATCTCTAAAGGATCTGATTATTCATGCGTTTAATCCTTTACAACATATATATTACCCTACCTTTGCACAAGTTCACCTTTTGAAACTCGTTCTTGTTGATTTTTATCAGAGGATGTGCGGATGCTCCTACATCAGGTTTTCTTATCTATTCAAACTACCACTAGGTATTGGAATGAGACAAAAAATACTTCATAGTTATACTCCCACTAGTTATTGGAATGAAACCAAGGACACTTCACTCCTACTTTCTCCTTGGCCATCCACCAATGTCATCTAGTTTCACTTTGATTCAAAGAAAAATAATGAATCAACAAATTATCATTCTCAATGAACTAGGGTCAAGATTTCATCCACTTCTTCTCACAACAAAACTAAAAACTAGTGTTGATGAAAATGAGTGAATGTAACCCAATGATCATTCTCAATCATAGGATTCAGACTAATCCCTCTACCTCCAAATCAAAATGTTATATTTATTATTCAATGAATTTGTGTAATGAATTTCTAAGTCATATGCATATATAGGAAACTATATGGACCCAAGGCTGGGGGGGTCAAATATAAGGCCTAGATATTAACCCTTATTCAATACAATCAACCATGTGGTCTTTTAGTGCTTGGCCTCTTACCCCATATGGCCATTCCATGAGATCAAATCCCTAGTGATCTATGGCTATCTGCATCATGATCTTACCATGATGTAATCGTGGCACATGGTATCCCATGAAGGGTGCCATGTGTCACCCATTTTTTAACTTTTGACCAATCATAATGTGTTAAATTTTCCTTCCCCATCAAAGTCCCATGTTCTGCCATGTCACCATACTAATCTCACACCATCCAACCGATCATTTCCATGTTCCATTCTTATTGATTGTGTAGGTGGCCGCATGTCATTTACATCATCACCTTCAACTAATCACAATGTGATATGTTTTAATGAATAATTATGCCATTATGGTGCGGTGGTACCTATTAACTATCATATAAGTTGACACATTTTTTATCGGTGAAATATTTATCTCAACATTGCATCCATATGATTTGTGCATCTACGAATCAATTTTAAAATTGATAACCTTCATGTAGGTTTACACACTATCTGCCATTGACTTAATTGTTGAACTATGGATTCGACTGACAGTTGTGCACTATTTAACATATTAATATTTGGATGTTTTTTCCCTATATTTTTGGGCCCTCAATTACTGTAATTCAGAAATGGCCATAAACTCTCATTTAGGATAATTTTTTTAGAGTCATATATATTATTGGAAATTTATCAACAAGGAAAGTCCAACTATGTTATCCATAGATACATTAGGGCAAGATAAATTAATCAAAACCTAAACAACCTTCAAACTTCTTTGAATTCAGAAGATTAAGGCATGCAAGATCTTAACTTAACATACTGTTGAATGCATGATATTGTTACTTCCTTAGGCATCCCATTTGACATCAATAAAACTTGTTATGATTAATCAAAACACTATGTGAAACAATATCTCCCTTTTTCATCGATGTAAGAACCACTGTACATTGATGTTAGTTCATGTCAATAAGCCAATCCTTGACATCCATCAACTCCCCTTCTGTTAGTGTTGAGGACTCCATCTACCTAATTTTGAAGTTTCCTCCTTCTTTCCTTCCTTTTATGAATTCCTTCATTCACAACTTTTAACATGTGTTAGTATCTCCTACTCCTCTTGTTGAATACCAAGGTCTACTTTCTCTCCCTATTTGACATTAATGGAAAAGGGACATAATTTTCTATAAAATCTTCCATAATAATGTGTGAACCTAATCTTATATATTTTCCCTAAGATTAATTATCTATAATATCTTTTAATATCTGCATTCTCCAAAAAATGTTCCTAGATGTGATAAATGTTTCCTTGTGACCATGTAAGAAATTTTTCTCCAACTATACATGTACTTTCCTATGAACTTGAAAATGTTTTCCCCTGAGACAATGTTTCTTTCTAGTTGACCTAACAAAGTTTCCCACTAATACCGTGATTTTTTTCTTCTACATGCCTACCAATTCTCACCAAGTGTTCCTCAACTTTCCTATGGTCCTCATAGAGCCTCCCATTGACAATACAATTTTCATGTCTTTCTCAACAACGCCTTTCCATTTTGATGGGAAATCTGCATGAATTCTCTACTTTTCCATGAATTTCATTATCTTCCACTATATATATGCAATTAATTTTCATCTATAATATTCCTTTTTCATTTTCCATATGCTTATCTCATATGAAAGTGCTCATTCTACCTACATAGAATTCCTTCTCCAAGTTTCGATTCAATAAATAACATGTCTTAAAGAAGCCTTCACCAAGATATTAGATCTTAGGGTCAGATCTCAATGATGTTATTCTTGTAATATTTTTTATATTGTATAACTAGTCATTGGATCTATATGAATTCCTTCATTCCATACTAAGTTGACTGTGTAATCTTTTGTATTATAAACTTATTTTTGACATATATAACTTCCAACATTGGGCTTCAACATTTGTGTAAATGGCTAAGGTATTCCTCTAATTTTTTCCACATGCCTCCATGTAGGACCTAATCATAACCTATATTCTTTATCATATAATAAGTCCTGCAATATTGTCCTTTGTGTCCAATTTTTTTATGTCACAAGAAATAGTAACCAAAGAACTTGTTTTGATACTCGGAGGTATAGGGTGCTCTTGATATTTTGAAGTTGTTCCTTGTAGAAGCCTCATTTATTTTTTGATTTCCAACACCTTACTCATTTATTATTGTGGATCCTTTATGAAGATTATTTTTCATGGGATAATCCCTTCCTTTATTCTTGCTTCTTTCATTTTCTATACTTTTCTTCTTCCTATCATTATCCCAAGTTTCATTGGAGTGAACATGCTAAGGGTGACTCAAAAATTTCTTAGGAAGTTTAGTGTTTTTGCTGCTAGATGCAATGAATGCATGGGATGATATTGATTTTATGTCCTTGGGAGACCATTCTTCTTGGATTCCTAAGAACTTTCTTGATAACCAAGACGTATTTAAATGAGGGGAGATATTTGTTGGTTGAAAATGTGATCTAGATATTTAGTCCCTTTGTGAAACTTTAATTTTAGTTTCTCCATTTATTCTTTCAAGAGGAAAACTTATTATTATAGTTTTTCTCAAATTTGTTCCTTATCATTTAGTTTTTTTGATAAAATATCATTTACCCTTTTAGCTTCTTCTAGTTTGACTTTGAGAGCAAGAATGGATTCCTCATTTAAAATTTTTCTTGAAGTTGTTGCATTAGTTAACCTACCATATTTCTAGGGATATTTATTTCCTTCAATGCACTTCTAAGTTCTCCTTTGTAATATATTCCTACTTGAGGTTCTTATATTTCAATGATGAGTAATATGTCACCCCTTTCACCATCGATCACACTTACATTTATTTCATTTTCACTTTGTTCATTTGAATAGAAATTGTTCTTCTTATTAACTTGCTTCTTCTTTTGATGCTTAGACTTGAATATTTACTCATCATCACTATCATTCATTTTATCCTAAGGAAATTGGGAATCATAATGACCTATCATTAGACATACAAATCACTTGACATAGAGCTTAACTTTGAACTTGTGAGTTCCCCTTTTTAGCTTTTAGAAAAACTTGGCTTGTTCTTCATCAAAGTTAGAGTCTACTTGACTCTTCAAGTATTATCTCTTCTTTGGACACTTTTAATTTTTATCCCTTATCTAGTGATTTCGAATCCTTTATTCTTAGCTCATGTGCCAAGAGTGTTCCATGAATCATATCTAGAATTGTTTTTTCCAAATCTATCATTTCTTCAAGGACCGCTACTTTGGGATTGAATCTTGATGGAAGAAATATAATGTCTTTCAAACAAGAACACCATATTTTACTTGTTTACTAAGATATGCAATGGATTTGAAAACATTGTCTACTCGAAGAAAATATGAACCAATATACTCACTTTCTTCCATATTTAAAGTTTCAAATTGAATCATAAGAGATTGTATCCTAGATTATTTTACTTTCCTATCCCCTTCATAGTTATTTTTGAGCTTATTCCATACCTCATGAGCTAACGTATGCTATATCACTTCAAAAAAATTTCAAATTGATAAACCAATAAGAATAACATGCTTAGCTTGAGCATTGAATCTATATAGCTCCTTATCATATGCATCTATTGGAATAATATTCGGAACTTTATAATCGATATCCATAACTGTAAAAATATCTACTCTCAGGAATATGTGATATGTCTCCATTCTTATCTTCCCAAAAGTATAGTTGGATCCATCAAATAGCGGGGGCTTTCCTGCTACTCTAATCAAGGCCATATTTTCTTGAGATCAACCATGCAATAGTTAACTATTCTTGAAGTTAACTCACTATAATACCATTTGTTTGACCAAATATCACATTGACAGGTGTGGGGTATTGAGTCAGTGTGGAAAAAATTTACCATTTACAACTTCTCATTTGTAAGAAATTATGTAGCAATGTATCATAATTATTTGCAACATATAAATATACAGAGCAATGCATCAAGAAGCCATTAACATATCAGCAATACAATAAGAAACCATCACATCAAAACAAGGAGACAAAAACTTTTACGTGGGAAAACACAAATTATTCTTCTTCTTCTTCTTTAATTCATTACATATATTTGTAGGTACCCACTAGTAAGATATGGAAGTTTATACTTGTAGTAGGATACAACTTGATTGATGCACCAACCTTGAAAATGTGCAAGAAACAACTTAGTGTATCCTACAACCTAATTGAGGCACTAACATTAGTGGCGACCAAAATTCAACTTTCTCTAGGCTCCAACTTCATCAAAGCACCAACCTCAGTGGAGGGACCCACCTCCTACTTCAACATCTTGTGGGCCTGTGCTGATTTTTTTCAAATTGGATCCACCTAATATTCAATCAATATAAATATTTAAACCCAACTATTACTACATAATACTTTCAATAACTTATCATACCTTCTCCGAGCTTTTTTCCAACCATGTTCATTCAAATTGGGAACATAAAAACCTTCTTTGCACTTTATCTTTCCATATATCAAAAATTGAATGCACCTTGATCTTAAGCTTCCAAAACACATAAGAGTGATTATGATGATAAAAAAATATATCAAAAAGGGATTCAATTCCTTCATAAATGTTCACCTATGAACCCTAATCACCACACTTCTCTCGAAATCTAATCTAGCTAAAACATGAGCCCAAAAACTCCAAAAGACTTTATAAAATCAAACATTAAATCAAATTTTCTACAAAAAGGACATTTAATGGTACATTCTACAAAATGGGAATATTTTGGAAATGTTCTACAAAATGCAAAATTCCATCCTCTTATTTTTTCTATAAAATAGAAATTATACGGGGAAACAAAAATTGGAATTTTCAATTTGGCATCCATTCAGGCTTCAAACTAGGTCTCGTCTAACAAAACATGGGAAAAAACTAACTCCCCTATGAAATGTGACTTGAAATATAATTGTCTAGTGTTTAATTTATTATGACTGGCTTCAAAATGAGGGAGGATGGGTTTTGAACCCATAACTCTGCTCATAAAAAATAAAACGTGTCAATGGTTGATTATGTAATGTGTGTGTGTGTGTGTGTGAATAACTATGTGACCTCAGTCCAACATCAATAAGTATCCCACATGATTCCATTATTTTAATAATGCATCCTACACATATTGTGTCAAATTATATCCCTGCAAAAAAATTAACCATGCCTTTTCCCAATAGTTTTTTAGCAC
The DNA here is from genome assembly GCA_034641835.2 of Pinus albicaulis. Taxonomy (NCBI): domain Eukaryota; kingdom Viridiplantae; phylum Streptophyta; class Pinopsida; order Pinales; family Pinaceae; genus Pinus; species Pinus albicaulis. Next base: position 1,313,356,671 of record CM076582.1, read on the forward strand.
TATCACCTATAAAGATATGTATATTTGACATTTTCTATGTAGATATCCATCCTTTAAACCTTGATAATAATAATGGACATTGATATATTATGTTAGGACTTATGCTTCTCCATTCCATAAAATAGGACTTAATAAAATCGAACTGAGCCTCCACTATAATTGGAAATTTCTATAGTTCTTATTAAGTTAAAAATTCACTAAGAGTATGCCTACCCTAGTATAACTGAATCAGAATTGGAGGTATGCTAATGTGGTAACACTCCCACCAGGGATTGAAATGAGACCAATGATACTTCATAGCTAGACTCCCACATGGGATTAGAATGAAAATAATGAAACATCACTTATGGTTACTTAGTCATCCCCTAATGCATTCCAGTTTTAATTGTATTGGATGTACAATGAATCAACAAATAATCATTGTCAATGAACCAAAGTCACACTTTTATCCACTACTTGTAACAATAGAACCAAGAACTAATGTTGATGAACTTGAAGGAATGTAATCCAATAATTATTCTCAACCATAAGACTTAGACTAAGCCCTCAACCTGCAAACCAAAACCTTCCATTGGTTGTTCAAAAAATGTGTGTAATGAAAGTATAAATAATATGTATATATAATTAAATGCATACACCCAAGGCTTAGATGGATAACCATAAGACTTAGACTTTAATCCATATTTAATATGACCAACCATGTGATCTTTTAGCCCTTAGATTCTTACCCCCTATCACCACTCCATGTGACCTAGTCTGTAGGGGTCCATGGTTGTTTGCATGACAATGTTAGCATGACATCGTCATGTTGTATGTGGGTTTCCAGGTGTCACCTGTTTTTTAACTTTTAAATAATCAAAATGTGCTGACTTTTGTTTCCATGTGGCAGTTCCAAGTGTTGACATGTCACCCAGCTAGTGTTAGCAACGTCATCCAACCAAACATTGTCATGTGTTTTTCTTGTTAACTGTGGAGGTCACAACATTGTATCTATGTAATCACACTCGACCAATCATAATGCACCACGTGTTAATGTGAAAGTAGGAAATTGTGGCAGGGTGGTACCTATCAACTATCATGTAACTTGACATATATTTCGTTGGTCAAATATTTATCCCAATACTACATCTATTTCATTGGTGTAGAGATGCATGATTTTTAATATCATTGAAGACCATGTAGGTTTACCCAGTACCCACTATTGACATAACTACTGAACTATGGATAAGCTATAAATCCTCCCAATTTTTTTTTTATACACTTAAGGATATTTCTAAATTATCCATTAATATTTCATTTTTTATCTTAATAACCTTTTTGGTAATTTTAATTTCAATTCCGCATCTTCATTTAGAGACTACCCAAGTCTTCTCCTACCATACTCCCCATGGTCAACATTGTGACCTTCCACATAATAAACACCCCTACTCCCTATTCCTATAGTCCATCTTACCTTTACTATATATATTCAACATATATATTATATCCTTACCTTTAATCCATATAATCAACTTATATATCTATATATATACATATACATATGATACATTTTATGCATATGGTACCCCATTATAATTATTAACCTATACATCTATCCTCCCATACCTTATCATCTGTATCAACTTGATGTAGTTGCTTCACATTTCAATACATTTGATATAATGTGTTAATTATTAAGTAGGTACGATGGGAACATAATTTATGTCAAGGTTTAATTAATAATTTTAATATCTTACACTAATTCACAAGATAGGTACGAAGGGTATATAGTTCCATATCAATATTAAATTGCTCTAACCCACTGGTGTGCTGGACCCATTCACATGGCCTTAACATGGCCTTATCTTATCTTTCGAGGTCCCACATGTATGCACCTGATCACTTGGTTGAGATCAATGGTATGATCCATTGGAGAAACCCTAAGGGTTTCGGCCTGCACATCTTGGGCTGAATCTCGTCATTTTAGTGCTTGAGTCAAACGCCTCTAGCTCTAGAGCTTTATCTCCATGACGAAACTGTAAATATGTTTCCCACACCATTTTGGTCGATTCCTCTACCATTTTTCGTAAGAAGAGTGTTGTCTTCATGCTGAAATAATCGGGGTATTGTATCATGCTAATGTGCATCAGTTATTTCATTGATTTTTAAGGTTCTTAGGTGCTCACTTGCTACCATTGCAAGTTTTGTGTCTTCGCATTGTCAAGTATGATTTTAATATTTGTTTTTGTTTATGGATTTTTGGTTAATTTAAAAGGGGTTTTGCTAACCATAGTTTTATTTCTTTTGCGGGAAGGGCACAAATGTGGTTAGGTCAACTGGATATTCTACGTTACTTAGGTAAGCCATGACTGCCTGTATATATGTTTTCTTTTATGTGTATGCTATAATATTAATGCCCTACTACTATATATTTTGCATTATTGCAGGTAGGGTCTTCTACGCTATACTCGTAGCTATGGATCTAGAAATCTCTACGTGGCGCTGGCATTACCTCTCCAACCAACAACTCTCATATGGCTTGCGATAGAGGTAAGCCCTTATTCCCTTCCCTTCACTATTTCGGAAAATATCTCTGTGCCATTTTTAGAATATATGGGTTCTCTGTACTTTTAGCAAATTCTTGTTTTTGTATTTCAATTTTGATTTCTTCTAAACCGAAATATTATGGTTAGTTTTCTTATGAGCCATTTCCGTAATTGAGAATGTTCTAGAAAAATCCACTTTTCCCAATTTAGTATGGACATTTTGATTATGTTTCATATTAAGGGTCAATTACTAAGTCCCTCTAAATTCAAGAGGATTTTATGGAATCTTTCCCTCACGAAGGGTACCTCCTTTGTTTCATATAGAATTTCACTTTTTGGTACAATTGTTATTACTTTGTTTGTATACATGTATTTCCTTTGTATTGTTAAATTGTCTAGCATCTAGGTCTATGCCTTCCATAGAAGCATTTTACTCTCAGCCGTCCTAGAATTCATATTATTGGTGTTTTGGGTTTTTAATTATAATTTGTATTTTGAATAAGGGATTCTTGTACAGAGGCTATGCTGCCCTTATCTCATTGTTTGTATTTATCCCTTATCACAAATTAACCCACATCATACTTTGTATGCCTGGTCTGCGTGAGACTAAGCTGACCTGAGTCAGCGTAACATATCATTGATTACATTTATAATTTATCCTACTTTAGATTTTCATTATTTTTCTTACATAAAATTATTGGTTTGGTTGTAATGGTTTTATTTATATGAAATATGGCTTTATGTTATCTATAAATTTTCACATAAACTCTCTGCCATCCACAATAACCACTATTACTGGGTAGAGGTAGGTGTAATTTCAAAAAAATATTGTAACACTTATCCATGCATTTCAGTAGTTCTTAGTTTGGAAACATATTCATCAACCCTCTCCATACTTTTCTTTAACTATTTAGAAATCTTGAATGCTAGTATTGTATGATATTTAGAAATATATCCTCTGATCTTTCATATATAATAATGGGTATAGATTTTAAATCTATGCACACACATGTAGATATATATATATATATATATATATATATATCTGTGTGTGTGTGTGTGTGTGTGTGTGTGTGTTTCACTACATATAATTGATAAGTTTCTAGTTTGTCATTAGCCAACAACTATGACTCTTTACTGTATATTATTTTTTCTATTTGATCTTCTTCTTTAGAATTGTAATTCCTCTCTTTGATGGCGTTAAAAAACCATTAGTTTATGTTTTTATTTATGATTTTTAACATATTATGACACCTCTATATTCATATTTATTTATTTATAAAATTCCCTTAGTTACAATGACCCCCGTTTATAGTAGATGCATGGGTATAACCGATATACTTCTTACCTTTAGGTAGCTTGTGATGTGTGTGTAACCTATCCTTAAGGAAATACGTGGTATCTCCATGCAGTATGTTCTTGTAATGAGATTTGGCACCATTATTTTTTTAATTCCCAATATTTTCTTATTTCTATTGATCATACTTAGTGACGTATTATTTCCACTTTGGTTATTTGTTTTATAGTTAATATCTATGATCTAATATGGGTAACCTCTACCTATATTTCTTATCTTTTTCTAAATTGAACCAATATGAAAACATACTTACTTATTTCAGGTTAGCCCATCCATATTTAATTACTATTTAGTTATCTTTATACTTCTTCAATTCGTATTTAGGATCAACCTTATTTCAGGTGAAGAAGAATGTTATGGAATAGTACACTCGAGTAATGTAACTCCCATTACCTGTATTCATAAATTGATAGTATGATCTCATTATATTACTTCGTCAAATTGTTTTCTAACTCTAGACTATTCTTGTGCAGGTTTTCCTTCAAGTCTTTTGGTTGATTTACAAGTTTCATCCATCACCTTTCAAGCTCATGATGATAGATGGATTCTTTCTTTCGCAGGTCAGTTGTTGTACGATTAAGGATTTTACAGCACTTAACTTAGTTCAATATTTTAGAAATTATATGTCAAGACCACACTTGGTCATTGACCCTAGTTATCTGAATGTAACTATTTTCGGAGTTCAATTAAGTCCTCTAGAGGCATATATCTATGTGACATTAATGTCCTTACAATTTTTACTAAGGACTTGTAACTTGAAAGCTTATATATGAACTTTTGGACTATCACATTCTCTATTGCATGTACTATTTCTACTACATTTTTATGATTAAATATATACATTCTTTGACATATACCTCTTTGAAGTTGTGCTTTATATCATTTTAGCATGTTTTTTCTATAGAATGTAATTTACGTCATTTTTGCATAGTTTTTCTGCCAGATGTAATTTCTATCAGTTTTGCCTAGATTTTCTGCAAGATGTAATGGATATTTGTTTTGCATAGTTTTCCACACTCATGTAGATATTTTACCTTTACACATACTCACAGTAGTGTATATGTAATTTTATCCTTCACTTATACATGCCTCAAAAGTCCTTATTATTTACTAATAGTAGTATTTTGAAGAATCTCTCATACAACTACATTTAATAATAATCATCAGAATAGAACCCTTCCCTCAGTTTGCATAAATTCTGATTTTTTATCTACTATTAGTTCTTGATTCTATGTAACATAAACAGAGACTTCATTGTACCTAATAAAAGATAAGAGTCTATACCATACACATTAAAAAATGGACAATGTATAATACACATATAAGTATTTAATAAATATTGTAATAACAATTACAAGTTAACTGCCTGTAATATAACTTGACTCCTTATCTAATAAGACAGGTACAAATACCTAAATTTCAAATCATGTATTCCAAGCAAACTTCTACCTCTAAATGAAAACCAGTTATAATAATTACAACAATTCTGTAACATTATAACTTGATTAGAAAATCATAGTAAGCACATACCAATGTGTAAAGACTAATTTTCCTCCCAACCACGAGCTTGTCCTCAGCTCTCCCTCGAGAGGAGACCAATATTCCCCGGTGTATACAACCGCTTTGTCACAATATTGATGACTATTTTAATCCTTGTTTTCCTCAGCTTGTTTCCATAACAACGCCACTATATTATGGGATGTTGTTTCCCATATTAGCCTACGATTTTCTTTTGCTTTTCCACAAACGTATTCTTTAAAACTTTCTTTTCCCTCAACACAGTTTTTCTTACCTCTTCTATGTAACTTTCCTCTTTACTGAGGATTTTATTAGATCTTTTTCTCCCATCTAATAAAATTATTTATTTAATTTTCTCAAAGGATTTTCTGGAGAGTTTTTCGAAGGCTAGAATTCTAGTCCATCCCCATGGATAATAATTTCCTGGTCTCCATTACTATGTATTTACCACACCAATATTTAATTCATATTTATTTATAAATTTAAAAATAAATCTATTCATACATAATTGTTCGGTAGGTCCACCTAGACCTTGGGTTTATTTACACAACATAAAAGTTGTAAATTAGGGGTATTACATAGTCCCCCCTAAAAACAAAAACATTGTCTTGGGTGTCGCATATTACTCTACTTATTCTTAGAACAACATTGGATACACTTCCTTCATACTTTCTTCCCACTCCCGAGTAGCTTCTTCAAGTTTAAAGTGCTTCCACTCCACTTTCACCCAGGCTACCATTCTATTCAGGAGTACAGTTTCTTCCCGTTCCAATATACAAAGTGGTTCAAGAAGAAAGTATCCTTTTGTTTCCACCTATATCAAATTCCATTCAACCACGTGAGAAGGGTCATGCACATATTTCTTCAACAAATATATATGAAAAACATTATAAGCTTTAATATGACTTGGTAGATCCAATTTGTAATCTACTGGGCCGACTCTTTCCAAAACCTCAAAGCGCATGAGGTATCGAGGTCGTAGCTTAGCACAAATACTGGTCTGCAAGGTACTTTTCTAAGGTTTTATCCTCAAGTGCAGATGATATCCAACCTTGAACCCCTATGAATTCTTTTCTTCTCATCATAAATCTTCTGTTGGTCTTGAGTTACTTTTATTTTTTGCTGGATTTGTTTTAATGTCGACTCCATTTCATGTAGTGTGTCAGGTCCAAGTACCATTTTTCCTTTGTTTGACTGCAACTAAATGAAGTGTGGCATTTTATGCCATACAAAGCTTCAAAAGGACTCATTTTAGTCGAGGCATCGTAACTGCTATTGTAAGAAAATTCTACCAAATGTAGAAAATATTCCCACTTGGTGGGTATTTCCATCACATACATGCGAAGAGTGTCCTCTACTATTTGGTTTTTTGTTGTTGTCTTCCCATATTTTTGAGGATGGTAAGCTATGCTAAAGTTTAGCTTTCACCCCATTCCTCCAAAAAGTGTTGTTCAAAATGAAAAGGTAAAATTTTCATCCCTATCAAAGATAATCATATATGGTATTCTGTGAATTTTAAATATTTCTTTCCTGAAAACATTGGCTACTTGCATTGTCCCAAAGTGGATTGTGCAGGAAGAAAATGAGTATCCTTTGTTAATGTGTCCACCACCACCGTAATGGAGTCATGCTGGTATTTAGTATGTGGAAATCCAGTGATAAAATCTAGGGATACCATTTACCACTTCCATCTGGAATAGGAAGAGGGTTTAATAAACCGACACGATGTTGATTCTCTACTTTAACTTGTTGGCAGTCCAAACATCTTTCCAAATAATCAACTATTTCCTTCTTGGTTCCTCTCCAAATGATGTTTTTCCGCAAGGTTGTCACCATATTTTGATAACCTGGATGACCTGAATAAGGTATCTTATGGTATTCATATAATATTATCTCTTTCAAGATAGATACATTTGGAATATATAGCCTCTTCTTATAACCGATTCATCCATCCGGATTCTTGGAGTATTCTGGAATTTCACCTTGCTGTAATTTTTCCTGCAATTTCAAATATTGAGGATCTTGCAGCAACACTTCTTGAATTTGTTCCTGCACATCAAATTTTACACTACTACCTATATATGACAAAACTTGATCAGGATTTCTACTTAAGGCATCAACAATACAGTTTCCCTTTCCTTTTATGTGTTTGATTTCCATATCAAATTTCTTAAGGAAAACTAATGATTTTTTTTCCCTTGCATTTAAATATGGGTGAGTAAATAAATATTTCAGACTGATATGATCCATCATCAACATAAATTTCTTACCCAACATGTACCTTCACCACATTTTTAATGCATGTATGACACAGGGAAAGTTTTAGGGGCTAGTATTCACAAGTGGGATAATTTCCCATGTTTTTTCCAAAAAAAGGATTCTTCAATTTCCATTTTTTCGAAAATTAGTTTGCCCAAATTAGTATAAAAATATTTTATCCTAAAAATTGCCAAAAATTTATATATACTAATATAAAATTCTTAGAAACCTAAATATTTTACAAAAATATCATCAAAATTTTTACAATTTACATATTGGGGACTAGTAATATTCGCCAAGGATTCTAAACTTTAGGATAAACTTCCACCCTTAAAATATTCTGTGGTATGAAAACAACTAGTTCCAATTCATACACTGCATAATATTTCCCATGGTTCTTCAATTTTTGAGACTCATAGGCTATTATTGAATTATCTTGTAACAATACTCCTCCCAAACTTTCTATACAAGCATCATTTCACACAACAAACTCTTTTGTTGGATCAACAATTTTTAGGATAGGTGTAGTAGTTAATTTTTGTTTCGGCTACTCAAAACTCTCTTGGCATTTGGCTGTCCATTTAAACGTAATATCCTTTTTTCTGCAAAGAGGAAATGAGGTAATCCAATGTAGAAAATCTTTCTACAAATACGTGGTAATATCCAGAAATACCCATAAATGATTGTATTGTTGGTACATTGGTGAGTACAAGCCAATTTAAGATTTCTTGTACCTTCTCTGGATCTACTGCCAATCCTTCCCTTGAAATAACATGCCACAGATATTGAATATTATTTTTGTAAAACTCACACTTGCTAATTTTTTCATAGAGTTGGTGTTCTGTAAATGTTTGAAGCGCTATTCGAAGATGTTCCTGGTGTTCCTTCTTGTTATTAGAGCACACCAGGATATCATCTATGAATGCTAACACAAACTTATCCAGGAGTTTGTGTAGAACATTTTTCATGAGGCACATGAAATTAGCAGGGGTTTTTGTGAGTCCAAAGGTTAAAACTCTGAACTCGTAATGTCCATACCGAGTTCGAAAAATTGTCTTATGAATATCTTCATCTTTGATACGAAGCTGATGATAATCAGTTCTCAAGTCAATTCTTGAAAATACAGTTTCTCCCCTTACCTGATCAAACAGATCATCCATTAATTGGAGGCGGTACTGGTTCTTGATGGTTAACTTGTTTAACTATCTATAATATATGCACATCCGGAGGGTTCCATCCTTCTTCTTGACAAAAAAAATTGGTGCTTCCCATGGAGACACACTTGGTTTCATGTACCCTTTGTGGGGTAATTCCTGCAACCGAAGTTTCAATTCTAACACCTCATGGATGATCACTGTATAAGGGGCTCAGAAAACTGGGGTGGCCCCTCATACTATCTCAATATAAAATTCAATATCTCTTCGACAGGGAAGTTGAGGAATTTCTTCAAGAAATACATCCTGAAAGTCCTTAATCACTGGTAAACTTTGTACAGTTTCATTTTCTGCTTATTGTACCAAATATTTAATTTGGACATCATGCAATGGAAAACCTTTCCTTATTGTTTGCTTTAGTTGTAATGCAAAAAATTTCCTAACAGACACAGGCTTTTGTTTCCACTTTTACTACAACTCAATTTCCTAGACATTAGTACAACTTACTATTTTTTATAAACAACTTACTACTTCTTTGTGTTTTTTGAGCCAATCCATACCAACTAGGAGGTCATAAGATCCTAAGTGAAGGATATTCAAATTAAAATCTATAATGTACCGATTTAAATTAATAAGATATTTGGGTGATTTATGGATGACCTTCCATTTGGTTCTTGTAGGCAACTGTACCAGCCAAGAGTGATGAATTTTTTTTTGTTTTTTGTTTACATTTTTCCACTATCTATGGAGTAAAATAGCTTAAGCTAGCTCCTAAATCAATTAAAACAAACACAATTTTCCAGAAATGATACCTTCAATTTCAATCATAGCGGATTGATACTGATCTTTTCTGTCTTCCAATGCTGCATTGCTTTGGGGAATGTGTCAAGTAATATCATTCACTATGATTTATTCCCGCACTAATTGAATGCTACAAATTCCATGAGCATTGTGTGGGAAATCCCGCAACATGTGAGGCTCACCGCATCCCCAACATTTCAATTTTTCCTTGCTCTTTACCATAGTTTGTTGTTTTTTGTTCCCTTTCATGGGCTTGGAACCTGTGTGGGAATGGGCTGTCTGATTTTCGCCACCTTTATTGAACCTTTTTTGTTGGTGGTTTCTCTCGATATTCTTTAGATAAGCTAGTTAATATTTTTTTGAACCTGCTTCAGATTTCCCTTTTTCTTTATTCTGCCAATTTTTCAATTGGTCATTCCCACCTTTAAATTTTTGGTAGCACAGTCATGCCTTCCGAACAACCTCATCCATAGCCTTAGGATTTTCAAATTCAATCCTTTCTTTGTAAATAGTGGGTAAACAATTCAAAAATCATTGTACCTTAATTTTTTCTTCCATTATGTATGACACGCAGCGAAGTAAATTGGTGAACTTTGTCACAAATTCATCAATAATGAGTTGTCCCGGCCTTAGCTTATGAAATTCATTTACCCTATGATCATAATACCTCTGGATGAGGTATGTGTATTTGAATTTCTCTTGAAACTATTCCCATGAAACAATCTTTTAATCCAGAAAGTGTATGATTTTGGTCTCTTTTGTGAAACCATCTCCAAAAATAGAAGAAAAGAGATATCAATGCCTTAGAAATAAGCCACTTCGAGGGGGAAACCTCAAATACATTACATGAATGAACAATTCTTGGATGATACAAATGATCAAAACCACCTTCTATATATAGGAGTCCATGGGGCCACAATATAATCCTATTGGGGCCACAATGTAATCCTACCCGACCTAACAATAATAATGTTAAGGGCACAATAATAACAATATGGGAGTTACAGGGGTGCAACAATAACAATAAGGGGGGCTACACTAACATAATAAGGGACTAAACTATTTATATAGGGACTTAACATGCCCTTCTCCTTCAAACAAGTGTTGTTCTCAACGCTTCATTATTTCTTGATGCTTCTGTAAAAAATTCTCATCCTCCCATGTGGAATCTTTTACAGGAAAGTTCTTCCACTTGCTGAGATACTCTGAAATTTATCGTACTTGTCGAGTTCTTGTTTCTGTGACTTCTTCAGAAATTCTTTCTATGTGATGTTGATCTTCCTATTGCTTCATTAGATTCTACACCAAAGTTAGGTTATCCTTTGAGAGTTGGAGAACTTGTTGTTGGTGCTCGATGTGATATTCCACTAATTTATCATCGATATTAGCTATTATTTGATCCTTCAAACCATCTAACTTAGCCTTCATTTATACTTTTAAACCATCTATTTCATCTTTGGTTGTTATTCGTAAGATCGAAATTTGTTGCAATTGGTACCGCAATTTTCATATCTCATACTGCAATTCTTCCTCTTCATGCATCATAGTATAGCCTTTTGAGGTCTTAATGGGTATGGAGTTATCTTTTGGAGGCATTATAGAACCCAATACTGATAAAAATTATAAATTATGCCTTGGAATCACTTCAAACTTCCTTTTCAAACAAACATTATGCAATTTTAAAAACCAAATACACACTTTTTTCTTGATTTTGAGGAGCTCGATATTGAATCTGAATTAAATTTGTGATTTTGGATATTAAATATCTGAAATTTGGGACTGAGGTAGCCCTCTAAATTCTCTTTAGAATGCCACAGGTCTGATCCAATTTGGATTCATTAAGACAAAGTTGTTCCCAATCTCCTACGATGACCTAATTATGGACTGGTTTAGTAGAGCGAACTTGTACGACTTGCCACGTGTCACTTTTTACTCATTTGAATTTTAAATTTATTCACAGAAAACCACAGTCTGTTTAATTATGGCCACTTTTTATGGAATTCCAATACGATGCTCAGAGAGAGAGTTATGAAGATTTTCCGACGATCACCTCTTTGAGATGAAATTCGGGAGCCTGCAAAAGACCTAACTTCCACAGATCATATCTCTGAAAATATTGTGAACCAAGCTCTGAAATTTTGCGAAGATGTTCCTCAAGATTTCAGCTTCTCTCTCTAAAAATTTCAGCTTCTGAATCTTCGTAGAAAAAACGTTATAGCGCAAATTCCGCGATGGCCTGTTTAGGTTAAATTCAAGAGCTTGCAAAACGCTCTAAATTCCATAGATCATATCTCCTAAAATATGGCGAACCAAGCTCTGAAATTGTGTGACATTTCTCCTCGGGATTTCGGCTTCGCACTCTAAAAATTTCAGCTTTTGAACCTTCATAGAAACAAAGGTATAACGAAAATTCCACGATGACCAGTTTGGAGCAGCGAAAACCCTAGAATCCAAAGCTCTGATACCAAATGTTGGGAAACCAGCTCCAAAAATAGAAGAAAAGAGATATCAACGCCTTAGAAATAAGCCAATTCGAGGGGGAAACCCCCAATACATTACATGAATGAACAATTCTTGGATGATACAAATGACCAAAAACTCCTTCTATATATAGGATTCCATGGGGCCACAATATAATCCTAGTGGGGCCACAATGTAATCCTAGCCGACCTAACAATAATAATGTAAGGGCACAATAATAATAGTATGGGGGTTACAGGGGTGCAACAATAACAATAAGGGGGGCTACACTGACATAATAAGGGACTACACTATTAATATATGGACTTAACTGTCTCTTCCCACAAAAGTGTGATTTTACATTAAAATTGGTAAACTTCTAGTCTTGCTTTCAAATTACATATGTATTCATATACTTGAAAGTATTTGACCATATTTAAGAGCCAAGATTCCACATAGACTTCCTTCTCCCCATCAAAGGTTGGAGGCTTGATCTTGTGGAATTCCCCCTGCAACTCTTTTTTATTTTTGGATTTGGAATCTATTTTAGCATAGTTTTCCCCACTCTTAGACCTCTCTGAGTTGGGTCCTATTTATTTCCTTTTCCTTTTTGGTTCTCCCTCTTGATGACTAGATCTAGAGGTTAATTCTCTTATCAACCTCTCTTGATCATTACTGGCTTGCGGCGTTCATTGATACTTATTAGCTTAACCATTTCCTATTGAAAATTATTCAGCATTTCTAGCATCTAAGCATTTGGATCTTGTGGGGAATTCTCATCCCCTAGTTCGACATAAAACTCTTCTCTGTCAGACATGCCAACATCTGCAACTTTTATGCACTTTAATATGATGCAGAGAAAACAATTAGCACTTGCAAAACATAATATGAAATTGATTCATAATTTTCTAATCATAATTTAAACATTCTGATAGTATTGTTTTTAGGTGTTGGGACCCATAAGCCTGGTGTTTTAACTTGGGGGCTGATACCACTTGTAACATCTCCCAAATTGTTTTTTATATACACTTCATCATATTTATAAATTATCCATTAATCTTTTATTTATTATCCTAATAACCTTTCTTCTATGTTTAATTTCAATTCCACATCTTCATTTACCAACTACCCAAGTCTTCTCCTGCCATACTACCCATGGTCAATATCTTCACCTTTCATATAATAAACACCCCTACTCCCTATTCCTATAGTCCATATTACCTTTTCTATATATATTCAACATATATATTATCTCCTTACCTTTAATGCATATAATAAACCTATATAGATATTCATATATATACATATGGTCCCTTTTATGAATATGGTACCTCGTTATAATTACTAACATATACATCTATCATCCCATACCTTCTCATGTGTATGAACTTGATGTAGTTGGTTCATATTTCAATACATTTGATATCAAGTATTAATTATTAAGTAGGCACGATGGGAATATAGTTTATGTCAAGGTTTAATTAATAACTTTAATATCCCGCATTAATTCACAAGATAGCTATGGAGGGTATATAGTTTCATATGAATATTAAATTACCGTATGCCACTAGTGTGTTGGACCCATTCATTGATTTATAGGTGGCCATTCAGATCGAATTCACATGGCCTTCTCTCCTCTTTCGAGGTGCCACATGTACGCACCTGATCACTTGGTTGAGATCAACGGTATGGATCCATTGGAGAAACTCTAAGGATTTTGACCTACCCATATGGTGCTACATTTTTTTCATTTCGGTGCTAGAGTTGGTTGTCCATAGCTCTTGAGCTCTTTCTCCATGACGGACCTGCAGCTCTATTTCCCACAGCATTGGTCGAGTCGTCCACCATTTTTTGTAACCAGAGTGCTACTGTCACGCTTAAACAATAGGGATATTTTATCATTTTTTTGTGCATAAGTTCTTTCAATTATTTTGACGGTTTCTAGGTGCTCACTTTCTCCCATTACAATTTCTATGTCTTTGCATTCTTAGGTATGATTTTAATCTTCTTTTTTGTTTATGGATTGCTGGTTAATTTCAAAATGCTTTTGCTAACCATATTTTTCTTTCTTCTCAATGAAGGGCGCAAATGTGGTTCGGTCAACATCTTATTTTACGTTACTCAAGTAAGCTGCATCTGCTTGTATCTTTGGTTTGTTTTATGTGTACCCTATATTATCAATGCCCCAATACTATATCTTTTGCATTATTGCAGGTAGGGTCTTATACCCTCTACTCATAGCTATGGATTCCTCAAGCTCTATGTGGCAATGGCATTCCCTCACCAATCCACAACTCTCATCTCGCTTGGGATAGAGTTAATCCCTTATTCCTTTCCCTTCAATGTTTAGGAAAAGCTATATGTGCCATTTTTAGAATATATGGGTTCCCTATAAATTTAGCAAAGGATTTTTTTTGTATTTCAATTTTGATCTCTTCTGAACCACATATTTTGGTTACTTGGATTATGATCCATTTCCGTAATTGATAATTTTTTAGAAAAATCCCTTTTTCCCAATTTTGTATGGACATTTTGATTCGGTGTCATATTAAGTGTCAATTACTCTGTCTCTCTAAATTCTAGAGGTGTTTATGGAATTTTTCCCTCATGCAAGGTACCTCCTCTGTTTCATATGGAATTTCAATTTCAAGTTTCATTGTTCAGTACAGTTTTTATTACGATGTATCTATACATGTATTTCCATTGTATTGTTCGATTGACCATCATTTATCTCTATGCCTTATGTAGAATCATTTTATTCTTAGTTGCTCCAGAATTAAAATTATTGGTTTTTTGGATTTTGAATTCTAATTCGATTTGGGATTCCTCTGCAGAGGCTACGTTAGCCTTATCTCATTTTTTTATTTCTCCCTTGTGACAAATTAACCCCCAACATACTTTGTATGCCAGGTCTGCATGATACCAAGTTGACCGGAGTCAACGTAACAGATCATTAATTTCATTTATAATTTATCCCACTTCAAATTTTGATTATGTCGTTTACATAAAATTATGGGTTTGGTTGTAATGGTTTTATTTCTAGATCTTGAATTCAGCTATGTTATATATATATATATATATATATATATATATATATATATATATATATATATATATATATATATATATATATATATATATATATATTCATAAATTAGTGCGTATATGTAATTTCCAGAATTTATTGTAACACATCCATGCATTTTTTTAGTTCTCGGCTTGGCAGCGTATTCATCAACCCTATCCATACTTTTTTTTTAACTGTTTAGAAATGTTGAATGCTACTATTGTATTCTATTGGGAAATCTATCCTTTGTTCTTCATATATACTACTGGGTATAGATTCTAAATCTACGCACACATATTCAGATTTCATTGCATATAATTGATGAGTTTCTAGTTTTCCTTCCGCATAAGCTATGACTCTTTACTGTATATTATTTTTTCTATTTGATCTTCTTCATTAGAATTGTAATTATTCTCTTTTATGGGTTTACACAACCATTAGTTTAATTTTGTAATTTATGATTTTGCAACATATTCTAATACCTATGTATTTAGATTTATTTATTTATAAAATTCCCTTAGTCACAATGACCTCGATTTATAGTAGATGCATGGGTATACCTCATATCCTTCTTACCTTTAGGTAACCTGTGAAGTGTGTGTAACCTATCCTTAAGGAAATACACAGTCTCCTGACATAGTTTGTTCTTGTAATGAGGTTTGGGACTATATATTTTTTAATTCCCAGTCTTTTCTTATTTATTCTCATCATACTTAGTGACGTATTATCTCCATGTTTGATATTTGTTTTCTAGTTAATATTTATGATCTAATATGGGTAACCTGTACCTTAATGTCTCCTCTTTTTCAAACTTGGACGAGCATGCAAACATAGTTAGTTATTTCAGGTTATCCCACCCATGTATAATTACTATTTAATTCTCTTTTATACTTCTTCAATTCATATGTAGGAGAAACCTTACTTAAAACTAGCCTAAATCTATGTGCAGGTGAAGAAGAACATTATGGAAGATAACACTCAGGTAATTTAACTCGAATTACCTGTATTCATACATTGATTGTATGATTTCATTATATTACTTCGCCAATTTATTTACTAACTCTAGGTTGGTCTTGTGCAGGTTTTCCTTCAAGTCTTTTAGTTTATTTACAAGTTTCATATGTCACCTTTCAAGGTCAAGTTGACAAATGGATTATTTCTTTCTCATGTCAGTTGCTGTGCAATTGAGAAATTTAGGGAACCTAACTTAGTTCAATATTTTAGGAATTAGGTGTTAAGACCAGACCTTATCATTGAACCTAATTATCAGAATGTAACTATTTTCTAAGTAAAGTTTAGTCCTCTAGAGGTATATATCTGAGTGACATTAATGGCCTCACAATATTTCAAAGGACTTGTAACTTGAAAATTTATATATGAACTTTTGGACTATCACATTATCTATTTCATGTACTATCTCTACTACATTTTCATGATGAAATATATACATCGGTTGACATATAATTCTTTCAAGTTGTGCTTTATATAAATTTATGATGCATTTTCTACCGAATGTAATTTCCATAAATTTTTCATAGTTTTTCTACCAGATGTATTTTACATCAGTTTTCCCTAGATTTTCTCCAAGGTGTAATGGATATTTTCTTTACATATTTTTCGACACTCATGTACATATTTTACCTCTACAGATACTCTTACTAGTGTATATGTAAGTTTATCCTTAACTTCTACATTCCTTAAAATTCCTTATTATTTACTAACAATAGTATTTTACAGAATCTCTCATACAATTACATTTAATAATAATCATTAGAATAGGACCCTTCCCTAGGCTTGTCTACTATTACATGTTTATTCTACATAACATAAACAAATAATTCAATGTATATAATTACAGACAAGACTCTGGAAAATACACATGACAAAATGGACATTGTACAATACACATATAAGTATTTAATGAATATGGAAATAAAAATTATATGTTAACACTTCATAATATAATTTTACTCCTTGTCTATTATGACATGTACAGATACCTACATATCAAATCATGTCTTCAATATTGACTTCTTCCTTTGGCTTAAGACCAGTTCTAATAATTACAACAATCTTGTAATATTATAACTTTATTAGAAATTCACAGTAAGCACATACCAATGTGTAAAGACTGGTTTTCCTCCCAAACATGAGCTTCTCCTCAGCTCTCCCCCTAGTAGTGACCAATATTCCATAAGGTACACAACCCCTTTTCCACACTAGTGATGGCTCTTTTAAGCCTTCTTTCATTCAGCCTATTTCCATAACAATGTCTTGTTATTATGGGATGTTGTTTCCCATGGTCTAGGCTTTTCTTTTCTTTTTCAACAAAATTCTTCTTTAAAAATTTCTTCTCCATAAACTGAGTTTTTCTTACCTCTTCTCAGTAAATAGGTGCGTTACTGAGGATTTTATTAGATATTTTTTCCCATCTAATAAAATTATTTATTTAATTTTCTCCAAGGATTTTATGTAGAGTTTTGGGAAAGATTGGAATTCTAGTCCATCCCCATGGATAAGAATTTCCTGGTCTCCATTACTCTGTCTTTTCCACACTAATATTTAATTCATAATATTTATTAATTTATAAATAAATTTGTTCACATATAATTGTTCCATAGGTCCACGTTGACCTTGGATTTATTTACACAACATAAAAAATGTAAATCAGGGGTATTACATAAGCCTACGAGTTGCGCACTATTTAACATATTAATATTTGGGGGTTTTTAACTTATTGTGTTGGGCCCTTGATTAATGTTGATATTCAAGTGGCCATAAGTTCACATTCGAGAGGATTTTTCCATAGTGGAATATACTATTTCAAATTTCTCCAGAAGGTTTCTATAATCATATTATCCATAGGTTCATTAGGTCATCATAAAATTATCAAAAAATAAATAAACTTCAAACCTCTTTCAATTCACTAGATGAGGGCATGTAATAGGTCAAGCTGGCATACTTGATCCAATCACGGGTCGAGAACTACTCTAACCATCATGTACGGTATATATATATTTTAATTGACTATGGCTTATAAAATTTTAAATGAGCATGTTAGTCCATCGATTATAGTGCATAAACACATAAACATAAATTAACAAAATTAACATATCAAGAAGAACAAACACATAAGTAAGAGAGAGACATGCAATTGGTAATGGAGCTCACCCCTCCATCTTGTTGGGCCTACATCTCTGGATCTCCTACAATTGGAATGCAGATATTCTATATTCCTTCCTCAAAGTAATATTTATTACATTCAAGTACTATGGTCGAGCATTAGCCAAGCACTATGCATCTCAATCGTTAAGCATTCTCCCTGTTTATTCTCCTCCTCTCAAGGCTCACATAAGGAATATATATAGTTTTCCCTCACCCACTCTCCAACAAAGAGAATTAGTTACAAGACCCACAATTGTAGGGCCTAATTACAAGGAAGGAAAAACAAGATCCTTGAAAGTAGGACCTCCAACAATCTTAGGCGCATTGGGAAATGTCTCAAAACCACCTAAAGACTCTTCAACCATGCCATTGATTCTCTCAACTTACAACTGAGAATAATAAATATTTGGTGTGATGTGGTTTCTCACATAAAAACTAATTTCCCTAATTATATTAAATTAATACTTTAACCATCGTGTACTGTATGACGATCTTTTAATTGACTATGGCTTATGCAGGTTTGAATGAGCATGTTATTCCATCGATTATAGTACATAAACACAAACATAAATAAATGAACTCAAGATATCAAGAAGCACAAACGCGTAAGTAAGAGAGAGACAACCAATTGGTAACGGATTTCCCCCCTCCATCTCTCTGGCGCAACATCTTCGGATCTACCTCAATTGGAATGCAAATCTTCTATATTCCTTCTTCAAAGTAAGATTTCTTACATTCGAGCTCTATGGCCGAGCATTAGCCAAGCACTATGTCTCTCAATGGCTAAGCATCCTCCCCTTTTCTTCTCCTTCTCTCAAGGATCACATAAGGAATATATATAGTTTTCCCTCACCCACTCTCCAACAAAGAGCATTAACTACAAGACCCAAAATTGTAGGGCCTAATTACAAGTAAGGAAAAACAAGATCCTTTAAAGTAGGACCTCCAAAAATATTAGGCTCATAATTGGGAAAAGTCTCAAAACCACCTAAATAATATTCAACCATGGCCTTGATTTTCTCAACCTACAATTGAGAATAATAGAGAATGGCTGTGAGGTGGTTTGACACATAAAAACCAATTTCTCTAATTATATTAAATTAATAATATGTGAGACAAATTCTCTCACAAGTATTAATCATTTATATCAATAATGCATGGGTTTAATAAAGGCTCATAAAATGAATAATTAAATGCATGAACATAATTTCATCCACTTAAACACTTTGTCACCACCTTCAAATCGATCGGGCACAAAACTATTTCATGTGAGAAGGTCCTTTCAGATCACACCTCCCCACAAAGAAAATTTTGGTCTCCAAAAGTATCAACTTCAATCCATCATAAATTGTATGAAAATGTCTCTGAAATGCACATTCCCACATGATTCCTTCACCTGACACACTTCGGGATCAGACTGCAATGCCAACACTTGCAACTACTGCAATGCAAATGTCTGAAAAGGCACATGCCTTGAAGGCTCCTTCACCTAACATATGTCGGAATCAGGATGCAAAGCAACACCTGCAACTTTTGCAACGTAAATCATTGAAAAGGAACATCCCTTGAAGACTCCCGCACCTAACGTACTTTGGAATCATGATGCAAAGAAAACATTTGCCAAAAGCTACAACACAAATGTTTGAAAAGACACATCCCTTCAAGATTCCTTCACCTCGATCCTTGAGAATTAGAATGAAAAAGCCCTCATCTGCCTAAACCTACAACCTATAGCTGATAATACATGTTTATGTCCTTTGAAACACTTTCCAAGAGTTCATTGGCAATGTTTACATGCCAAAATGGCTTAGGCAAATATCCTCATTCAACTTGGTTACAAAGAAGTGAAGAAGGCTAAATGCACAAAAATCCATCGCTTAGTCTCCCTCACGTAAGAGTGGCTAACACAAGCCTTTAAAATTCTTCATAATCAGCTTTACATCATGACTTTCATGGTGTCAACTATTGCATTTTGCATGGCATTCCACAATTTGCATGCCATATTTTCGATGCCCAAAATATGATTGCAACTAGGGCCCTTTTTCATGGCAATTACAAGAAAATTAATGTGCCAAACATGTGCACAAAGGGAAAAGTAAAATTTTTTAGCACCCCTCTTTTACATAATGTGTACATAAACAAAGAGCACCAATGCCGAGAAAATAAATATTCCACCCTTTAACATATTATGTGCCAAATAACATGTGCAATTGGAAGGTGAAAATATGTTAAATCCCCCATTATAAAAGTGCATCAAAGGACTATGGGTTAAAAAAATAAAACAAAATAAAACCCAGTTTAAACCGTAATAAATTTGATAAATGGAACAGGAAAAGGGCTACCATATTTATAATATTCAGCACCTATCATTTCTGGTTGAATAGGGCCCGAGCATTATAAAATCTGAGAAGAAGCCAAGTCACGACCGCTTGAAAGATAACAACTTTGGCAGTGGCCAACATCGCATGACCGATGACATGGTCGAGAACTTTTGTGGATCGACTTCACGTTGTATTTGAAATGGGAAACATATCCAACCTCATCTTGTGGATATGCCTTACAAACAACCTTGGTTCCAGTCGCTACACCTTTATCAATATAGTAAGCTAGGAACATTGGATCCACAACACGGACCAAAGCATTGTCAACGCCATTGTAATCAACATATTTTATCTCTTCCATTTCCATATCATCCAAGAATTTTGAGGATTTTAGTGTTGAATAAACACCTTCATTCCCATTTGGATCCCTGACAACCTGATATGGAGTTTCCATGATAATCAACCCTTCCTTATATATAAAAGGGGGTTTACCTTGCTAGAAAAAGGTTACCTGTTCTAATTCCAAACCAAAATATTTTCAACTCTAAAATAATTTTCGTATTGCATCATGTGTGAATGGAATTTTCATTATATACCAATGAATTCAGATAGCTAACCCATCAGCCACTGACTAGGATGAAAGTCTCTAATCATGTAAAATACGCTATGCTTGAAGTTGAAATAGTGATTTACCCGAAGGAATCCCAATTTTGAAACATCCCTTCGCCTCTGAACTTCCTAAATGGATACCATTACTCCAATTGAATTGAAGATGCCCTCACCCCTAGTTTATAACATATGCCATGGAATAATCCCTGATATTAACAACATCGAATCCCTTGATGCTCATGATGCAATCATGCTCCTAAAGAATAAAAGTGTTTCCCATTGCAACTTCTGCAAGCCTCTCTTCCAAGTACCTGGCCTCACCAACAAACACAATGGGCGAGAATGTCTCCATTATCTGGAGCACAAATTCCACCTCTTCCTTGTTGGGAATCCATGAGTACTGATAAACCGTTGAATATGCGCATGATCCTGCCACTGTCGCGTCACCACATCAATTGCAAAATTGTATGACTCTGCACATTGAATACTAGGAGATCTCATCCATATCTAGAAATATTATCAGGCCTTCATTGCTACACGATGGCGACTCTATTTTATGGGAGAGATATTTTTGGAGAGATTTGGATGAATTTTATGAATCGAGATTCAGTTTACCAAATCATACTCATTAACCAACGCAATATCAAATTCGGCCAAAACGATCCCAAAAAATCAGTAGATGATCTCAAGGACATTGGCGGGGATCTCTTATGCGCCGAGATTTAATCCTCAGTCAAATACTCTGCCATTTGCATAAAATATTTGGTGAAAACGGGTAATCTAAATTACATTGTTATCTTCCTCCCGTTGGATCAATAGTGGCTCCGGGGAGGTCTACATTCCTTAATTGAAACGATGTGCAGGAAATAGCATTAACCATCATCGAACAAGCCAATTCACAACGAATTACAGTCTTATTTTGCTGGAAGGGCTCTTGATGGAGTCTTACAGCTTTCCACAGTTGCAATGAAAAAGGGTGGGAAGCGCATGTAGCCATGGCAATTGAATAGAATAACCATAATAGAAACAACATCGTCAACATCAATTCTATTAGCGACTATGTCATATTGATTCTTGATTTCAGCTCTCACTATACCCATTCAATTACTTAATGAATCTGGAAGCTTGTTGTTTGCTCTATTTTTCTCTCAGGCACTTCGCCCCTGTAAGCAATGGCATCCATTAATACCTTAGTCATCATCCTCTCGAGAGTCATCACAGCTTCCACGACGAGGGCTTCCCCTCACTGCCCGACGGATTCTTTGACTATGTGTGGGAGAAGGGGATTCATGTTCTGGACATATGTTATGGTTTGCAGAATGTTCCTCAACCCAAAATATTTGTCACAAAAATCTAGCTGGGGATTTATCTTCAACATTCTCTAGATGATCTCCATATCACCTACTATAGCGGTGGTATAGAGAGCCCAAGGGCCATAGCTGGAATTGATGACAAAGTAAGAGTTTACATTCCATTCATGAAGAATTAGCTCACTGATGACTAGTCCATGCCCATTGGCTACATATGTGAAACACTACGACGCTTTGAATACCCCAACTGCCAAGTGCACGACAGGTTCCCATCATTATTGATTGTAAGAAAGAGTGGCGGAAAACGACGTAGAATCTCGTTTATAACATATAACACCCCAATGCCCATTATATGCTGCTACATGTAGGGCCACATTTCCATTGTCATATAGAAAATTTATAGCACTTGGAGCTATGGATAGAACATTTGTCACCACCTCAACATAGCCTCTTCTAGAAGAAGAATGTAAAGCAGTTCCAACTCGACTATATTTGCACCAAATCACCACATTCAGGCGATGATGATTAGACTACCTTACCATCTCCCTCAAAATTTCAATGCTTCCTCCTGTAGCTCGAGCATGAACATCTTTGTCCTTAACTTCAAATGGAAAGTCTATACCCATTCCATAATGGTTATTCTCGTAGACGAGCACATCAGGAAAATTCCAAAGAGAAGAGATGTTGAGAGCCTTGAAGAGTTGTCCCTGATTGGCAGCTCCATCTCCACAGAGCACGGAGATAACCACTTATGTCTTGGAATACTTCTCTGTGAAGGCAAAACCACATCTAAGGGGAACTTGGATGCCCACTATTCTGTGCCCTCCATAGAATCCATTTTAATTCTTGTATAAATGCATGGATCCTCTTCATCTCACTCAACTCCTTGATGATAATTAGACCCTTCACCTCGATTGGGCTTCCTGCGGTGCTTGGGAGCCACATATTAGAAGTGTGATTTAATCTAATCCGTGATTGCCACTACTGATGCGCTTCCAAAATGTCATCGTTCCTGCTCGGCTTCATTAACACTAGTAATAACATGCGCAGCAAGGTGCACTTATCCTTTAGGTCACAATAAATTTTCCATACAGAGGCCATTTGACACGATTAAAGCACCGGTGGATTCCTCTTGTCGTTCTCTTCACAATGGTGACATTATTTTTTGATTCTGAGTTAGAAAAAGTTTGAGCATTTTCCATCAAAAGAGGGATACCTACCCCCATAAAACTTGAAGTTTTGCAAAAGATCAAAAATATAACTTGCAGAAACACCATGAACTGGTTACCAATCTAGAACTAGTCACTTTATTCTTGTAAGCATGTTTTCTGAATGATGGATGGAGCCTCCTTATTCACGGGCTCTTTTACAAGCTTCCTTCTTAATTTACTACTCTAACCATCATGTGCAATATGAAGATCTATTAATTTACTATGGCTTATACAGCTTTAAATGAGCATGTTAGTCCATCGATTATAGTGCATAAACACATAAACATCAATAAACTAACTTAACATACCAAGAATGAAAAAAAAGTAAGTAATAGAGAGAAAACCAATTGGTAACAAAGTTCACCCCTCCATATCTCTGGGGCTACATCTCCATATCTACTTCAGTTAGAATCTCAATCTTCTATATTCCTTCTTCAAGCTAATATTTCTTGCATTCAAGCTCTATGCCCGTGCATTAGCCAAGCACTATGGCTCTAAATGGCTAAGCATTCTCCCCTTTTCTTCTGCTCCTCTCAAGTCACCCACTCTCCAAAAAAGAGCATTAATTACAAGACCCAAAATTGTAGGGCCTCATTAAAAGGAAGGAAAAACAAGATCCTTTAAATTAGGACCTTCAACAATCTCAGGCTCATAATTCGGAAAAGTCTCAAAACCACCAAAAGACTCTTCAACAATGCCCTTTATTCTCAACCTACCATTGAGAATAATAGATAATTGGTGTGAGGTGGTTTTCCACATAAAAACAAATTTCCCTAATTATATTAAATTAATTATATGTGATAAAAATTATCTCACAAATATTAATCATTTATATCCATAATTCATGGGTTTAATAAGGGCTCATAAAATGCATAATTAAATGCATGAGCATAATTTCACGCACTTAAATACTTTGTCACCAAATTCAAATTGATGTGGCGCAAAAATATTTCATGTGCGAAGGTCGTTTTGGATCAATACTACTACATGGATGTCAACACAACTACTTCCTTAGGAGTCCCATTTGACATCAATCAAACTTGTTGCAATCAATGACAACATTATGTATAACATATACCATGTTAGAATATTGAAAATATGCAAACACTTATAACGATATCAATGGTTTTTTGGTTTGGCGGAAAGGCAGACTCTCAGGCAAGAGTTATATAGCTCTTGTCCAAGAGTCTATTAAACTTCCAAGCAAGAAGTTTAATCGAAACATTTTAGCATCGGCCGACAGAATCCTGCCAAGATTCATCGTATCATCATGATGTTTCGAGTGAGAGTTATATATAAATATTCTCGTTTGAAAGATTAAATCCACAATATTCCACACACCATTCTGAACCAAAGAAGCGAAGTTTTTTAGGGTTTGAATTTTTTTTGGGTGCGGATTTTTTTTTTTTTAAGTACTGTTTTTTAAACATTCAATTTTTTTTTAAAGAGCACATATTTTCAGGAAAGGGAAGTGAAAATTTTATGGGGAAAAAATTACATTTTTTATTTTTTATAAGAATTTAATTACTTGATATTTTGCAAAATGTCTGTATGAAGGCATGAAGTATATATGCAAAATGTATTTATGAATTTAATTATCTATTTAATTTTCTCCCTTATTGAAGGCATGGAGTACGTATTTTGAAGTCTTTATGTTTTTTTGGGTATTTGGTCCAAATCGAATTGGATTTTAGGTTTCCAATTTTGTGAACATGGGAAGAAAAAGGAATTGCAGATCAAGGCACGACTGAAATATAATTGATTCAGTGGAAAGGAATGAAATATTACAAAAAAAAGGCGAGAGGGAAGGGAAATATTAAATCATGAAATAAATGTGGAGGTTGAGCATCATGAAAGAGATGTAGAGGTGCATGACAATGACGAGGAAATAAGAATGTTGAGGAACTTGTAAATGATAATATTGAAAACACAAATGTTGAAGAGAATGTGGAGGACCTTGTCAATGAGAATATTGAAAACACAAATGTCCAAGAGAATATTGATATCGATCTCACTGGTGAGTCAATAGTTTCTTCAATTTGAATTTTGTATTTTTTTTAAAAACATTGTAGTTCAAGATATTTTTAAAATTAAAAATATATATATGCCAATATCAACTTAGAAGTTAATTTTTTTTTTAATTTTTTTTTTATGCGGGGATAACATCATACCCATAAGAAGATACTACCACACCTTGCATTTCACTGCAATTAATTGGAAGTTCCAAGAATGTTGTATATGACTACAACTTTCTAGAGAATATGGATCCAACTAAAATTGAAGAATGGGGACCACCAATGCCTCAACGGAAACTTCAAGATAAAATAAATTGGGGTGTTGAAACATATTTTTGAAGGTAAATCTATCATAGCACAAGCTAAGATGTTACATAAATTTTTAAAGCACAAATCTCTCAGAAATTTTCTGGAATTATTGGGCATTAAAATTCAGAAAGGGGTTTTATAAAATCAAATGGTATCAAAAAATGTGATGTCAGCGCTTTCCGCACTAGAGAAAAATCGATCTCAAGTTGAAAAGAGTGCTCGTAGAGAAATTTTAATAGATGTACTCGCGAAACAAAATACATCAATTCGGTTGATGTCAACAACATCAAAATTGCTTAAAACATCAAGAAAAAGTTTATGGAGGCATACAAAATCTAGAATTCAATTAGATGAAAATGATGAACTTGCATGTTGGGCTAATATATGTAGGCATCCATATCATGATAGCCTTCCTGATTGTGTGAGGGATAGGGAAAAAGAGTTTTGGAATTTGAATTCCTGTGTGTCGCGAAATGAAAGGGACTCTGCGTGACATCATATATCTAAGGGAGTTTATGAAACTCATGCCAAGCATATAACACAGGTCAATCAAGAAGAATTATTCCAGAACTTTATGGAGATTAATACTGATGTGAAGGTTCCCCTTAGAAAATTTGTGAATATTAAACAATGGTATGTGAGGCCTATCAATATTCGATACACATGTTTTTGTCAATATCATGTAGAATTCCAATTATTTTATGAAACATTTGTAAAATTTGGCATAAAATATTGGTCAAATGATCCCCCTTCTTCAACTTTTCATTACTTTTATCGAATATATTATGTGCATGAGAGAATAATAAATTATTTTATAAAAAAGGAAGCATTGCCAGAATAAAATTCCCGGAATGTTCTCATTTGGCACTCCATGATGCAAAGTATCCCAATGATCCTAATGATCCTAGAATGTCAAAAATTAGTCTAAATTGGAAGCGATATGAAAATTTTACTTACACTCCTGTTCAAAATTCAAGAACAACATAAAAATGATCACTTTACTTGACGATGAAATTTCAGTAACATATTTAGAAGTTCAAGGTGAAAATATACAAATATATTTAGCACTTTCATATAGCACTATGGTACGATTTACAGTTCATGCAATCATGTGATGTGTTCCCAAAAGGAACAATATTATCAGTGGTTAATTTCATTGATAATTACATGTTTAGTCCACAAAAGGAGATACAAAGTGAGTATTATCATTCAGACCAATTATCTATATTTGTGCATATTTTTTATAGGCATGCAGATATTGATATCGATGGTTTTGATAGTGATGAAAATAATTGTAAGGTGATTAAGGAGTACAATTTCTACATCAGTGATGATCGAACACATGATACATGTTTTGTTCAACACTGTTTTAATGTTATTTATAATGAATTTTTGAAATGAGGGGACACTGTTAAAGAACATTGGGTATGGTCAGATGGTTGTGCTGGTCAATTTAAATCAGCAAGATCGTTCTTTTGGTTGTCTCGCCTTCCTAAGAGAACCAACATTTGACATACATGGAATTTATTTGAGACAAGGCACGGAAGAGGTGAGAACGATGGTGTTGGGGCATGGGTAAAACATGCACTTAGGAGGCATCGATTGAATCACTCAGCTTCCCGACTTGAAAATTCTTTAGATGTTTTTAATTGGCACAAAGACAATTTAAGTCATGTATCGAACCCAAATATGGCTGAAGTGCACAAGTAAGCATACAAATTTAACTAGAAATATATTATACATGTCTAGAGATATATGTGTATACATGTATGTATATTTTGTTATCAAAAAAATATTAAATATTGCTCAAAATTTGAATCATACATGTGTGTTTTTTTCTCAAGAAGGTACTTTTGAAATATTGCAATGGGTGATGTTGATAGATTGTCACCATTTAATTTCCTTGCAATCCCTCAAACAAGAAGTTTACACTCCATTAGGAGTAATAACATGAAAAATATACATCTCATTGAGAAATGAAAGTGGTATTGCTTTTGTTCTGCATGTATTGATCAGACAGAGTCCATAAATGACTGTGAAAACCAAATTAAGAAATTTGTTAAACCATGGAAACATGAATAATTGACACTATTAACACTGGAAAATTGTACAACAGAAGACGACATTATCTAATGTCAAGAAGAAGGATTCACAGGGTTGGAAGAAATTAATGAATCTGGAAATTACTTCAAAATCTCTAAGGTCTGAGGAGAAATCAAATTTGAACTAGTACTAAATGATTTTGTGCACATTATACTTCGTGAAGAGCACCTTTGCGCACCTTATGCCTGAAATGCGCGCAATCCTGAGAATGGAAAAATGTTATTTTCCGGGACCACACAAGGCAAAGGACAAGTGATTCCTCACATGAAACCGCCTAAGGACATCCACCAACACCTCCTTAGACACCAAGTGAGCACACAATGGAATATTTGGAGCACACAAAGGAATCATACCCCTCTCTTGGGTCACCATCCACAATATACCAAGAGAGGGAAGAAGGATTTGAAATATCCTATATAATGCCACCATGAGATGAAGAATTGGTGAACATATTGTTATGCTAGCCAGAATTTCCCAAGAAATACCAGCAGTGTGTGATTCGGAGCTGAAGATAGAGGGGACTCAACTAGTGGGCCTCCAACAAGTTCAGTCCAACACAGTAGAGAGAGAGGGAGACTGCACTGAGGCAAGATTGGGATAAAAACATCCTTGCATCGAGACTTAGAACCCATGTTCTAAGGGCCCTTTGGAAAGAGGGTAATGTTTCACTCTTATTACTATCAACGCTCAATAAGAGGGGCCTAGAGCCACCTTTCATATTATTGTTGTAGTTTGACTCTTTTGAGAGCTCATTTTTATTTGTTTTAGTTTATATATGCATGTGATTTATCTATCTAGTATGCTTATGATTTTAGCTTGTTCCATTAACTTGCTTGACTCCACTTCTTTGTTTGCCTGTTACCAATAAATTGAGTGGGTGGACCACACCCCTTAAGTTGGTGTGACATCGTACATACGTGCACCAAACACATCCCAACAGGATTTGGCGACTCCACTAACATTTATTACCAAGTTTATGTGGTTGTGCCTTTTTTGCAGAGACCTCTGTCTGTGTTGTGTAGTGGAGCTGAATTTCACTTGATTTCTCTTGCAGTCCCTAGTTCATCCTAAGTGACATACTGAAGCATAACAACTCCAAAATTTTCTTGCAAGAATTTGTGCGTTTTTTCTTCCCACAGACGCGTAGGACGCGCATTCAGAGCTGACCCTCACTCACACAGCGCGCCTGTTTTAGCCTTTTGTGCACAAAACATAGAATGAGAAATTTCTCCCATGTTTCTGTCTTTTCCTACTTGTAAAGTGCTTGGCAGCCCCTAATACACCTACTAGCACTGGTTGTGGTACCCTGCAACTTGTTAAAGCTCACTCTTAGCTGCTTTTTGTTGGCTTAGTGGCAGTTTTACTTCAAGTTGATTTTTGCAAAGTTCACACATAGTTTAAGTAGGGGGGAAAATAACATGCATCCCGAAAAAAAATATGTTTTGTAAATTTTGGTACTTAAACACCTAGATATATAGCCAAAGTAAGTGGCCTAAGACCATGCATGCATAGCTAGTTTCTTTTTTCTAGTTCAAAAGTTATTAGTTTAGTCCAATTTTTGCACTAGGGTTTTCAAGACTAGGATTGAATTTTTTATAGAAGAGCATGTAATCTCTGCTACCTTTGCACCCACCGGTGATCCTAGGTAAGCATATGAACACTCCGTATTCACAATTCTCCATCTCCCTATAGTTGATCACAGAGATTAACTAGGAAAAATAGACGGCGGGCCATAGTCCACACATGTTTTTCATTTGAACAAGGAACAATAGAACATAGTTTAATAAGGGATACTGAAAAGGATCATTGCATATCGAAATGCTCAAATTATGTGCTTGTCCACTTTTTTCTCACACACATTCACTCACTAAGTGAAGCAAAGACACCTAAAACTAACTTAACCAAACTCACAAAATTCTCCCCTACTTAAACTATGTGTGAACTTTGCAAAAATCAACTTGAAGTAAAACTGAAACTAAGCCTACAAAAAGAAACTATGAGTGAGCTTTAACAAGCTACAGGGTACCACAACCACTACTTGTAGGTGTATTACGTGCTGCCAAGCACTTTACAAACAGGAAAAGATAGAAGGATGGGAGAAATTTCTCATTCTGTATTTTGCGAGCAAAAGGCTGAAATAGGTGTGTTGTATGTGTGCGGGTCAAATTTGAACGCGTGCCTTGCACGTTTGTGGGAAAAAAATGTGCACAAATTCTTGCAAGAAAATTTTGGAGTTTTTCTGCTTCATCCTGTCACTTGGGATGAACTAGGGACTGCAAGAGAAATCGGGGGAAATTCAGCTTCACTCCACACCACAAACAAAGGTCTCCACAAAAAAGGAACAACCAAATAAACTTGGTAATAAATGTTAGTGGAGTTTCCAATCTTGTTAGGATGTGTTTGGTGCACGTATGTACGAAATCACACCAACTTAAGGGGTGTGGTCTACCCACTTAAGTTATTGGTAATAGGCAGAAAAATAAGTGGAGTCAAGCAAGCTAGTGGAACAAGCTAGAATCATAAGCATACTAGATAGAGAAATAGCATGAATATTAACTAAAACAAATAAACACAATCTCTCAAAAGAGTCAAATGACAACAATAATACAAACGGTGGCTCTAGGCCCCTCTTATTGAGCGCTAGTAGTAATAAGAGTGAAACATTAACCTCTTTCCAAAGGGCCCTTGGAACATGGGTTCTAAGCCTCGATGCAAGGGTGCTTTTATCCCAAGCTTGCCTTAGTGCAATCTCCCTCTCTCTCTACTTTGTTGGACTGATCTTGTTGGATGGCCAATAATTGAGTTCCCTCTATCTTCAGCTCTAAATCACACACTGCTGGTATTTCTTGGGAAATTATAACGAGCATAATGATGAATTCACCAATTATTCATCTCATGGTGGCCTTATATAGGAGATTTCAAATCCTCCTTCCCTCTCTTTGTACATTGTGGATGGTGACCCAAGAGAAGGGTATGATTCCTTTGTGTGCTCCAAATATTCCATTGTGTGCTCACTTGGTGACTAAGGAGGCATTGGTGGCTGTTCTTAGGTGGCTTCAAGTGAGGAATCACTTGTCCTTTGCTTTGTGTGGTCCCAGAAAGCAATATTTTTCCATTCTCAGGATTGCGCGCATTTTCGGACATAAGGCGCGCAAAGGCGCTCTTCATGAAGGATAATGCGCGCAAAAGCATTTAGGACTACTTCAAATTTGATTTTTCCTCAGACCATTCAGTTTTTTAAATACTTTCTAGATTCTTTAATCTCTTCCAGTCCTCTGAATCCTTCTGCTTGACGTTAGATAATGCCATCTTCTGCTGTATCATTTTCCAGTGTTAACATCTGCCCCTAATGTGTGAGGTTTAGGAGGAAATGTATAGCCAAAATACATTATAGTTTCTTTTCTGTATATTGTGTTTATAGAAAGAGAGAGAGACCTGTGTGAAGCTTTGAATTAAAAGCACCCTTCACTGGTTCCAAGAATGACTGTGTCATAAGGGACCCCTATAAGAAAATATAATGCAATACATATACAAATTTTCTACGAGGCGGGCATGTCCCATGCTCGTGATGCTGTGATTAGTTAAAAAAATATATTTTGACAGATATATGTGATGTCTGTATCAGTAACGTGGTATTGATCTAGTGGTTGCTGACGACTACTGCAGATGCCCTCAGGGGCGTTTTTTCTTTGACAATAGGTGGAATGTGGTACCCATATGTGTAAACTCAATATGGCATATATATGCGAATTTTATGAATAGGTGCTTGCTGGGACCTTCCTGTGTAAGAATTACTGAAAGAGACGCTTATGGAGGCACGGGTCTTCGATGAATTTGATCAAAGTCTAATGGTTGTAAGGTACGATACCATCTTGACATGAAAGATTTTGTTATAGTCAAATTTCAAGAGGATCAATGACATCTATGGGAAATGATGTCTCCCATAGTGTCACCCAAGGATTCCCCTTTTATGGAGAGGGGTAATCCAAGGTACTGCTTCCTTTTTGGAGAGTAGGTGTCGAAGTCAACAAAAAGGAAGCCTCAACTGGCCGAGGGGTCATCGACATGAGGGTTCGGGGACCTGAATGTGATAAGTTTAACATAGGTATGTTGGCGAAAAGTGACTAAAAAATGATGATGGGGATTCAGTGTCCCAAGGTCGGAGTATACTAAGAAGCTTGGTGGTAGTCATAGTTATTTCTGATTGGGAAATCCATGGAGTTGGTAGGACTTCCAGTGTGGGTATAAAATGGCTATGAATGTCATGGTGGCTTATGCGTGGGGGTGTAATACTCCGACCAAGGGTGTTTAGGGACTCCTGTCATGGTAGAAAAATATGGATGGGAGGGTGATGGACATAGTGCACCATTCGGGGTCTTTCTACATTTACCAGACATAATTGTCCCCATTTGGAAATGTGACTGACAAGGAAATGGACAATGAATTGGTTGTGACTGACAAGGATTATGATCGTGCTTCTGATATGGTTAGAGAAGGCAATGTCGTCACTGTCATTCCACTAGAAAATAATCAAGAAAAAGGGAATTATTATTTACTACGATGCACTACGTCTAAATGCATGTTGCTACAAGAGTATAATGATCCATCGAATTATACATACCCAACTGATTCAATGGTGTTAATGGGAAATTTCTTTGAAGAATTAAAGAAATGTAAAGAACATATTATTTTTCAAGATTACCAACCAGAGGTTATTTATGCCCAGTATAGTCATTTGGTCATAGAAACTAGGTTGCATTTCAAGAAAGTGAAGAGTAGAAAAAAACGACGACAATGGAGGTTATCGATAAATGATCATGATGCCATTCTGGAAAATTTTCCACTAACACATTTCATATGAGTGGAACACGTTGTTGAAGATGAAAAATGAACTTTGATTCTAGGGTTAGAACATATAATTGCTACAATGTATTGGAATTTATAGTTTAAGACTATATTGTGGATTTATTTCAAATAGATGGACATGTGGATGGCTAGATGTGTTTTGATACAAACAATATATTATGATCTACTTGATAAGGGTGCTTTTCTAGATAGTTAAGTTATGGTGATTTAATGC
The DNA here is from genome assembly GCA_034641835.2 of Pinus albicaulis. Classification (NCBI taxonomy): domain Eukaryota; kingdom Viridiplantae; phylum Streptophyta; class Pinopsida; order Pinales; family Pinaceae; genus Pinus; species Pinus albicaulis. The sequence continues at coordinate 1,313,389,935 of CM076582.1, forward strand.
GTCCATGATGTTTACTCCTAGATGATCTTAACTCGCCCATTTTTTTCCATGGATATGATGGTGATGAAAGAATATGTAATTACATATATATTCTTCTATTGTTACTTTAGTTTTGAAACCAATTTTCCTCATATGTGCATCACGTCAACCATAAAATCATTCCATGGAAAACAATTAATGCACACAATTATAATTACAAAAGTAATGCACTTACAAACTTAATTTCAAATGCATATCATATTAGCATTAGAGATGCACTTAATAAACTCATAGCATGTCATGAATGCATTTAGTATTTAATAAGAATAGTAATCAAGGAATTTATTCATTAATTAGCAATTGAATGTGCATAACTCTAGAATTTGGTTTTAAAGGGATGAAAAGATGACTTTTGGGTTTCTCATCACTTTTTTATATTTCTAAAATATTATTCTTTAATTATTTATCTAGGTTTAATTTAATTAATTATACAATTTAGCAAATCCTTTCCCCTTCAGAGCACTAATTCTCCAATTATATGTGCACATAAATTTTAGTTTGTGATTTATGGTGATGATAAATTGTACTAAGTGTTCAATTACTATGTAAAAATAAACATAGAAGTTAGGTGTGTCAGTTCAAAAATATAGGGGAAAGTGATTTTTGAAGAAGGTATGTGCCATGTACGAGGGACTTATATCCCACATGTCTCACCAACATGAATGTATTTGTGGAATTAAAATATTCAATGTACTTGCAATTATAACAAAGCTGAGAACATGCTTCAATGAGATGAATTCAAAACCATGAATGAGTGGGTCTACCTTTAGAATGGTGTAATACTTAGTCTACTTTATTGTGGAAGTAAGGGTCTATCAGACATAATTTTGAGGGGTAGGATGAAACAAGACCTATTGTGGGAGAAACAAAACTTAGATACCTATTGCTATTAGTTCATATTGATGCAGGGGATAAATATTTCCATTTTAGAGAAATAGAACACCACCATGAAGATTCAATCATCCTTCATGTAAGTTACAGGAAATTCACTAAGAATATCCATACATAGTTATTCTCTTAACTAGTGGTATAAGCCCTACTTATTATAGGAATGTACTAGTAAGATAGACTCAACATATATGATAATGAGAATCAGCCCTCAAAAACTCAGTTATAAGGCAACGCATGATCATAAGTGTGAGGTTATTAATTTGTTTCTTCAATATGTATGTGTTACCAGTGTTCAAACTCAGAATCCAAGGCAATGTATATATTTTTTTAGATTGGCCTCTTTACACATTTATGCCAAATTTGAAAAAGCAAGTTATGACAATATCATAATGACCTCGTTCTCAAAAAGCTGAAAAGACAATAGATTACTTACAAGAGTATTAGGCCTAATTCCTTTCATACTAATCAGTCAACCTTAGTTTGTATATCAACATAAAATGTATTTTTGATCAGTGCTTCTTATCATTTATGAATGCAATACAATGGATCAAATCACTTGTATATTATAAAAATTTGTACATATAGACAATGATTTTGCCTCAGCACAAACAACAATAGTAACCCAATATTTATGTCAATGCAATATCAAGCTAAAAAATCAGAAAGGATATGTATTTCGAGCATTTAGTTATAGTTTTAAATAAAGGTTTGTATTGGAATTCACTTAGGAAATATATTTTGTGACTTGTACAACAAATCGTTCCTCTTTGTACTTGTAACTAGTACCCATATGCACTTATATAAGCAGTGCATATTTGTGTTGTGAGGTAGCATTTTAAATGTAGGGATATTTTAAAAAATCCATGGTATTCGATATGTTACATAATCAATCGGACCAACAATGTAACGACCCCAAGTAAGATGTATACTAGTCAAGCTAGTACATAAAAGACTACGATTAAAGCAACAAATGTGACACTTTGTATCAAGTTGTAAAATCTTCTAACCACAGTCATTCTCAGACCCTATATATGTGAATAATATTAACTTATAATAGATCTAAAATATAGTAAATGTATAAAATGAGATTCATAGCATAAACAAATGGCACCAAAAATATCATAGAATAATATGCAGTAGATATTATTATATCACCAAAAAAAATTCTTAGTCTCACATTATGATAGGGGACCAAAATAAATATCACTACAGATGGTATAACATCTTAAGTGTTGTGAAATGGCCACCATATAAAGAAGCATGAGCCTCCCGAATAAGGAATATGCAGTCTTAAATTCTAGAGATGAATAATTGACTTAGATTATGCATCCAAATATCATAAATACAAGAATATGAGAAGTCTCTACTATTCATCTCCATGGGATGATGTGAATATTTCTATACTTGCCCAAAGAAATAATTTGTAACATAAAAATGTTCTTATGCTTCATAAACAGTGAAGTGAACATCCGAAAGGTGGATAACCCTTCATCGAGGGTGGAGAATTGCGTGGAGATCTACTTACTAATACTCCCCCCTTTCATGTCAATACATAACTCACCTCCTCCTTGACAGTACATTAATGTACAAAAACACAATATTTGTGATTTTCAACCAAGGCTACGCTGATTTTATTTGTCTTCTCAACCAGCAATGCAAAAACTGGGACAAAAGGTATACTCAGATGAAACTATATCTTTTCACTTCCCTAATCCGTTGTTCGATAAAAAAATTCCTCACAAAAGGTCCAATCCAATAAATACTAGCCAACAACAATGCTAACAAAAGTTCCAATGCACTATCTCTAAATTAGTAAATAGAGCACAAATGGACTTAACACTGTTGAATACATCTACATCTATGAAACAAACTGAAGCATTTTTGCCTCTCTATAATGAATATAAAGCAATATAAAATAGAATATTAAATAGAATTAGTTTATACCTTGTCTATCATTGTTAAGAACTCAATGGCAAGATGGTAGAGAATAATGTCGCCCCAAGACACAAAAAATAACAGTTGAAACTTGAAATTGGATAGCAAATCACCAAAAGAATATATGTACAATCTACCTTTTAAAGTCATTGATAAACATCTTACCTAACCATTTTTCACCCCATCATGCTTCATAAAAAGTGAAGTGAACATCCGAAAGGTGGATAACCCTTCCTCGAGGGTGGATCAACATGTTTGTGACCCTATTTTAACTCCCTCTCATAGTCGCTCATATTCCCTGCAAATCAAAAAAGAAACATAGAATCAATATGGAAATTCAATTGAAAACAAAATCATCAGAAGGAACACAATCAACAAATAAAAAAAAAATAACGAACAAGTTTAAGAAGTATGTTATGATCTAAAGGATTTTGTGAAAATTGGTTTGACAAATTTACAATTACTCAAACACCCTATTGTAGATAAGTTCTTCGAAACAGTTCCATGTTTGCCATCATAATTCTACCAGCAAGAAGTTAAAAGGAGATGTTTAACATTGCTGATGTTGAAAATTTATTTTTGAGGGCCCCAAGATGAGACCATGTGCTTTTAGTGAGAATGAATGAAATGTAAGATGCCTTATTTTCCAAAATTAAAAAGAGACCAAGTTATAGAACGTTATTTATTTCACCTTGTTTCTATAGGTTTATATTGCATGCAGACATATTGAACCTTTGAGTTATTATAATGCTATTGTAAATTTGACTTCTGTAAAGTAGCATGTTTGTAATAAATATGTTTGATAGTGGAAATATACTTTTCAGACCTTTCTTTGGAAGGACAATATTTTTTTAGTGTGCACTGTGAAGAGGACTATCCTATTCTTATACAACTTCAAATGTGTTGTTATGAAACACCATGTTGTTATTCATTTTTTCCCATTTTTCTTAACATTTATGACTTTATTATCTGAGAATACAAACTGGTGAAATAAAAATCACCATAAATTATCATGTCCATGCGATTGGAGCATTTCCCAAGTACGAAGACAACTAGGCAGATTTATCAAAAACTTCTCTTTGAAATACAAAATGATGGTGTATTACATATATATATGGTGATCAGTTAAAAGGCTTTAACCACCCTTCATTACTGACATCGCTATGCACATTTTCCATTCCAAATGAGCATCACCCTCTTCAATTACACTTGTTAATGCTCTGCAAGTGCACCCAACTCTGCTCCAAAACATATGCAAAATAGATAAGTATTCAAATGTGTTTAATTTAAATTAGAAAATAGCAATTATTTAAGTGATCCATGGGAACGAATTGCCAGTCCTAGTTAAATTTTGGTTCCAACATAATCAGGCCTTGAAATTCCACAGGAAATTTAGACAAAATTATTGGATCGAGGCTTGAAATGAATCTAGAGGAGGAAAAATTACAAAAGCAAGAAAATCTAAAAGGTCGGAAACCTAACAATTTGGATCTGGCAACCAAGACCTGTACATAGCTACAGGGATATGAATAAAATTAAATCATTTCAATAAATATAGTGAAAATAAAACAAAGGCTTATTTAAAGAGATTAAATAAAAAGAATTGCGTGGGTCTCTACTTACTAATGCTCCCCCCTTGCATGTCAATACATAACCCACCTCCCCTTCAACGCAGTGGTAATGTACAAAAACACAATATTTGTGATTTTCAGCCAAGGCTCTACTGATTTTTTTTGTCTTCTCAACCAGCAACGCAAAAACCTGGAAAAAAGGTATACTTAGATGAAAATATAGCTTTGCACTTCCCTAATCCATTACTAGATAAAAAAAAATCTCACAAAATGGTGTAATCCGATAAATACTATCCAACAACAATGCTAACAAAAGTTCCAATGCACAAGCTCTAAACTCATAAAAAGAGCACAAATGGACTTAACACTGTTGAAAACATCTGCAACTATGAAACAAACTCAAGCCTTTTTGCCTCTCTATAATGAATATAAAGCAACATAAAATAGAATATTAAATAGACTTAGTCCATACCTTGTCTGTCATTGGTAAGAACTCAGTGGCAGGCTGGTAGAGAAAAATGCTGCCCTGGGAGACAAAAAATAATAGTTGAAACTTGAAAGTGAATAAAAAATCCCCAAAAGCATCTATGTACAATCTACCTTTTACACTCCTTGATAAACATCTCACCAAACCATTTTGCACCCGATCATTAATTGCACCGGAAGTTACACTTGCCTCCCATAACATTATCAATTCAATATAAAATGTGTCCATATGTTAGAAAAATGATTAAAACTTCAAAGAAGTCTCGGGCTCCTATGAAGATAGGACCCTACTTACCAGTGAATATAATCAAGAGAACATCAACAAAACTAAACACATTTTACCACAAAACAAGAATATTAATAATGAAACAATGATGAGTAAATTATTAAAAGTTATCAAGTTAACTGTATTTTTTCTTCCTTAAGGATCTTAGAGGTCCAAGCATCCTTGGTATAAAACTTTGAAGCTACAAACTTTGGAGGCCAGAGCATAGCATACAAACTAGAATTGGGCACAGTCTTATGTCCAGCGTGAATTTAGTGAACAAGGAAACTAACCTACGAAGAGAGAAAGAACAAATTGATTGCTCAATTGAATGCTTTGAATGCTAGTGTTGAGGACGATGATGATGAGTAAATGATTAAAATTTACTAGGTTAGTTGTATTTTCTCTTCTCTAAGGATCTTGGACATCCAATAATCCTTGGTATAAAACTTTAATGCTACAAACTTTGGAGGCCAGAGCATAGCATATAGCCAAGAATTGGGCATGGTCTTATGTCCAGCATGAAGGCAGAGAACAAGGAAACTAACCTACGAGGAAAGAAAGAACATATTGATTTCTCAGTTGAATTATTTGAATGTTGGTGTTGAGGATGATGATGATGAGTAAATCATTAAAATTTATTGGGTCAACTGTATTCTCCCTTCCTTAAGGATCTTGGATTTCCAAGCATCCTTGGTATAAAAATTTGAAGCTACAAACTTTGGAGGCCAGATCATAGCATACAACCCAGGATTGGGCACGGTCTTATGTCCAACATGAAGGAAGAGAAAAAGGAAAATAACCTACAAAGAAATAAATAACAAATTGGTTGCTCAGTTGAATGCTTTGAATGTTGGTGCTGAGGACGATGATGATGAGTAAATGATTAAAATTTATTGGGTCAACTGTATTTTATCTTCCTTAAGGATCTTGGAGGTCCAAGAATCCTTGATATAAAACTTTTAAGGGAAAAAATTTTTAGGCTAGAGCATAGCATATAACCCACAATTGGGCACGGTCTGAAGTCCCTGCAAATACCTCCAATAGCTCTTAGAGAGATGACTTCTAGGGTTGTAGTGGATCCAGGATGGGATGAAATTCTTGAAGAGGAATTTGGTTCTTGGAAAGGTGCTTGGTCTGCACATACTTCCTAATATCTTAATATTCTAAACTCTATTTTGTATTAAAGGCTCATTTTTTAGATCATCTGGAAGGCATGGGACAATGAAAAAGCTTTATATTTAGATTTAGAAGGCATGGGACATGGAAAGACTGAAATTTTGACTATGGAAGTGAAGCCTGTGGCTTCATCCTTATTGACCATGTTGGGGATGTAGTTGACATTTTGAATCACGCATGGCTTGTTCAATATTATATCACTCACCTCCAAGGTGATGTATTTCCAAGTAAAGCATGAAATGATAAAACAAATAAGTTAATTTCATTAATCTATCCCTTCATGACATTATCAGAATTCCTTTTTAGCACAATTTTGATTCGAGAGCATAAATTCTTGTGTCAACTATTGAAAGGAACAACAACATTGGAAGTATGTGAAAAAAAATCCCAACTTGTTGGTAGACGCCTATATCCACTATACAATTAAACTCACCTAAAAATGTATACTCTCTGACCCAAAGCCTACACGATCTCCTTGGGGCTCAGTTTGCATCATCTCAATATTATTTGTAGCCTGAAAAGTAGAAACCAAATTTAGTAGAAAAGTTTGTGAAAATAAATATAATAAACATAATAAATATGCTTAACAAGAAGTATTGATACCTATGTCACGAATGGAACTTGAGAAGGAATAATATCTTCAGGAAACCCTTGATGTGTAGCACATACCTGAAAACTCAATAATGTTTTTTTTTTTTTTTTTTTTTTTTGAATAATTCTAAATGTATTGATATAACACATAATAGTACAAAACTTCCCCTGCTTCAGCTGAGAGAGTTTGATAGCATGGCTTGATAGTCATAGAAAGCATGAATTTGGACTGCCCACAGAGGGGAAACCAGTCCCGGAGGGATTTGTCTTGCTGCCCTCGCAAGGGAAACCAACATTAGGTTCAGATAGTTTCACAAAAAAGACATGTAAAAGGACAATCTTCTCTTTCAGCAGAGGATAATTGAACATAAAACAAAAAACATCCCCTGAAACCTGGGCTGAGGAGTCACGTTCCAGTGTAGGTTGTACTGGCTACTTGTCATTAACTAGAGAGGGAGGTTCCTCCTCGATTCTTCATCTATAGTCTTCGTCGCTTCCTTCTTCATCTGCGGTGGGAGCCACGGTGACTTTCTCAGTGTTCTCCTTCATGAGTTCCTAAATATTGTCATCTCGAGCAATCTTTAGCTACGCCTTGTAATCCTTGGCTTCGTCTATATGCATAGGGGTGGGAGGAGTAGAGGGACGGGGATCAGCAACGGAAGGGGGGTTGGGGCAGGCAGCTTCCTCCCTGAGGGTGACGGTGATGAAGGTTGTAATAATAGGCCTATCCATCATGCAATCAAAGTGAAACTCCGCTCGTTGGGAGGTCCGGCGGAGGGGGGAGAAAGAGAGCGGAGATGGAACATGGGAGGTGACGGTGTGGATAGCAGGAGGTGTAGGAGGAGGCACAAGAGACGTCACATGGGGAGGTGGAGAGCTCGGGATGGAGTGTGCTTGCTCATCAAAGTGATTTCTGCCTCTTCGACTTCGGCTTTCCGGGATATGGTCACACGAGAAGTCCTCAGAAGTGGATTTTGTTCTGTGGGAGGACTGGGATCGAATGGCTTGGCCTCGACTACTCCCACATCAACATATCATTTTGTGATGAAGCCTAGGCATGGTGGCAGACAGGCGCACACAACGTCGACTGGGGGACGGGCGAGAGTGATGCTGCGCAAAGGGACTAGGTGAGGCAAGCTGAAAACAGGATAGGGACTTTGAGAAGCAGAGATTTCTCTGAGAAAAATGGAACTCTGGTATCGTTTCAAGATAGCAGAGAAGAGAACAACGCCTACCAGTGTGCGTTCGAGCACTTGGCTTGACGCAGGCGGGAGGGCAGGAGCTTCTCTGTGGAGCTATGGACCTTCAAACAGAATGTTTTCATGCAAGAAACTAAAGTCGATCTCCATTAAAAACCAGAGGGTATGCACAGAGCGATGGCAGAGAGAATTGAAGGCATGGATGGAGTGCAGTCTGGCTGGAGTAATGGTGTAGTAAATGCAACTATGGGTGGCCATATGGCCACCCCACGCCAATGCCATCGGGATGCGTCACGGGACGGGTGTCCCATCGAACCGGGTTGTCATCCGCATCCAGAGTTGTTGTGTCGTTGTGCACCAGAGTGATGCATTCATGTAAACTGGCACTCTCATGGATAATGTTGAGGGGACCATGATTAAGAGTGTCTATACTCTCCACTCCCAAATTGGCCAGGAAATCTGCAACTTTGTTTCCATCCTGCTTGATGTGAGTGAGTGAGACTTCTTTATTGATCTTAAGCCAATCTTCCAACATTTCAAGTCTCACAGCTAGTCGCCAGCTGGTGGCAACCTTAGCAGCAGAGGACCCCGAAAGTAGTTGATTATCCATGTTGATGAGCACCTGGGAATCTCCTTCTACTATAGTAGGAAAGTAATTATATTGCTAGGCTCAGAGGAGACCTAACTTAGCTGAGTTGTTGGTATCCCAACCAAGTGATCCAAAGTATATTTCTAGAGGAGCGCCTTTAGAGTGTCTAAAAATGCCTCCAAATCCTGCTTGCCTAGGATTTCCTTTCGAAGCTCCATCGAAGTTTAATTTGACAACACCTGTTGAGGGTGGAGACCAATGATCAGGGATCCTTTAAGTGTTCCTTGCCAATTTGGTTAGGATTGGAGTAATCTTAAGTTTCCAGTTCTCCCATATGGCAATTTCCCGTGGCTTAGTGGGGATGTATTCTTCCTTCGAGTTATGAAGAGCCAAGGATTCTTGAAGATTGTTGCTGAAGATGCTCCAGATTGTCTCTAGAGGTGTGGTTTGGGTCCTGAAAATTCTTTTGTTTCTCTCTTTCCAGATTGGCCATAGGAGCAGGCCAGGGATGAGTTGCCAAAGAGTGTTGAGAAGAGAACTACTATAGGGAAGCTTGGGCCAGTTGCAGATGGTGTTGGTTAAAACTCCCATAGGTTTTATCTTTCGGTAGCGAAAACTTACTTTCTCCCATAGTGTATTTTCTAGAGTACAAGAGACCATGAGATGCTGAATTGTTTCGTTACTTTGGTTGCAATTAGAAAAACGTGAGGGCCCAGTGAAGCCCCTTTTAATCAAATTATCCCAAGTGAGAATTATTTTGTGACTAAGAAGCCAAAGGAAAGTTGAAAATTTGGGCCAAATGTCGGGAGACCAAACATGCTGCCAAAGAGGATCAGGAGGATTAGTGGCAGGGTGCATCAAAGTATAAGCCTCCTTAGTGGAAAACATTCCTTTTGTTGTATAACCCCATCTGAGAATGTCTGGATTTTTTGACCATCTGATTTTTCTTTGCTGTAACTCTGAGCTGAGGGCTTCCCAGCTGTATTCCTATGCTTGGGGAGCGATTTGAGTGGAGTGCTTCCATTGCCTGAACCCATTGTTACTTGTCACAAGCCGGTGTTGATTTACCTTGTCTTCTGGCTGAGTAGCTGGATTTCCCATATTGAGATGATTGAGAGTATTGGCTATCTTGGGTTTTTGTTGCCATGAGTCCGCCCAGAATCTAGTTGTGCCTCCATTACGGATTTCCCAAAAGCTGTGTTGTTGTATCAGAGTGCTATGGTGTTTGGAAGCATTCCAAATTAAAGAACCAGTATCATCAGGGGAGAGTCGAATCAGTTATTCTGGAGGTCTGTTATTGGCATATTTTACAATCCATAATCTGGCCCAAGGAGTTTTTGGATTTGAGATCCATTTCCACCATATTCGTGCTCCCATAACTTTGTTTCTGTGAGTTGGATCTCTAAGTCCAAGTCCTCCGGCTTCCTTTGGGGTGCACATCGTGCTCCATTTTACTAGAGCCCATTTTCTATTCTGGCCCAAAGATCCCCAAAGGAATTTATGTTGCATAGATTTTATTTGCTTGATACCCCATTTTGGTGCCACCAATACGGAGAAGAGGTAAAGAGGCATAGAATTCAGCACTACTTTGATGAGGGTTAGCCTGCTATCCATGTTGAGAGCTCTCAAGGTCCAGGAGGAAAGATGGGCATCTAGCGTTTCAAGGAGAAGATTATAGGATGAATGCTTGATGGCAGAGTCTATGAGGGGGGCTCCTAGGTACTTGGAAGGAAGGGTAGCTATGGAGAGCTGAGGATGCGAGCAATATTGGCTTGGGTTTGAATAGGGGTGTTGAAGAAGTAGATCTGAGATTTGGCAGCATTGATGGAAGTGCCAGAGGCTTCAGAGAAAATTTTCAAAATGGATTTAAATGAATGGGCTTCTTGCATGGAAGGATGGAAAAATAACATGTTATCATCCATGAATTGTTGATGGGTGGTAGCAAGGGAACCATGGAGAGAGATATATTTCAATTTTTGTGTTTGAAGGGCATTTTGAATAAGCCGTCCAAGGCCTTCTGCCATAAGAACCAAGAGGAAGGGAGAGAGTGGGTCTCCCTGTCTGATACCTCTCGAGGGGGAGAATGGATGAGATGGAATCCCATTTACCAGAATGGAGTAAAAGGTCGAGGAGATACGGTTCATAACCCATCTTATCCACATTTGATTAAAACCAAAAGCACCCAGAATATGTTGAATGTAATTCCAACATAATTTATCAAATGCCTTGGACAGAACAATTTTAAGAAGCATACCTTCCTTTTTGTGGATTTTTAAGGAGTGAATGACTTCGTGCGTTAAGATGATCCCATCCAAGATTTTTCATCCTTCCACGTATCCAGTTTGTTCGGGGGAGATGAGTAGCAAAAGAAGTGGCTTGAGTCGATTGGCAATGACTTCTGAGATCACCTTGTATATCACGTTGCATAAGGCTATGGGGCGAAATTTGTCCAGCTTGATTGGTTGATATTATTTTGGTTCAAGAGCAATGAATGTGGCATTGAGTGAGGGGAGCAGCCAGTGCATTGATCTTGATTCTTCCACTAATTTCCAGACTTCGAGTTTGATGAGATCCAAAAAATGGTGAAAGAATTTTGACTTGAAGCCATCTGGACCTGTGGCTTTGCCATCCTTAGATTGGGCCATGGCTACTTCAACCTCCTGCAGGGAGATTGGCTGCAACAACATCTGATTGTGCTCTTCCGTTATCAGTTTGGGAATAAGCTGAGTTATTTTTTTTATTGTTGATTACCTGCTAATTGGAGGTTCTTGATGGACGATTTTGAAGTGTTCCAGCAATTCGTGCTCAATGTCCTCATGATTTTCCAATTGCTCTCCTTGTTGATTTGTGATGTGGGTTATGTGGTTGTGCATTATTCTTTGAATGGTGAAACGATGAAAGAACTTTGTGTTTCTTTCTCCTTCCTTTAGCCAGTGGATTCTGGATTTTTGTCTCCAGAGTATTTCTTCTTGTTTGCATCTCTCATTCAACTGTTGCGGAAGGCTCTATTCCTGGGTTATGATAAGCTCTATTCTTCCCTTATTAATGATTTCCTGCTAAATCTCTGCCATTCTGTGCTCAAGAGCCTTTTTTTCCTCAAATATGTTCCCAAAAACTGACTGGTTCCAGGATTTGATTTGAGATTTGAGGTATCGAAGCTTTTGCTGAAATTGAAACATTTTGTAACCTTTGGGTGGCACAAAGCTTTTGCAAGTTGTGTGGACCAGGGTCACGAAACAAGGATGGTCCAACCAGAAGGCTTCAAATTTGAAGGGTCGTTTCAGATGTTGGTAAGGGCTCTGCCATTGAACTGAGATGGACGAGTGGTCAGAACCTGCTATTGGTAAAATGGAAGCAAAGATATCTCCCCCCATATGTATAGCATTATCAGAGATTAGGAAGCGATCTAGCTTGGAGTCTATTTGCTGACTTCCAGATCTTTCGTTATTCCTTGTATATATTCCATTGGAGAAAGGCAAATCGATCAAACAGCTTCTGTTGATGAAATCCCTGAATAGGGAGCTTTCCGGCTCCAACCTTAGTCGACCCCTTGTTTTTTCTTCAAGCTTTGTAATCATGTTGAATTCCTCCCCTAGTATCCAGAAGGGATGCATTCGATTGGAATTTAGGGCTTCCATTGTATTCAAGAGCGCTGTCTTGCTTGCGAGATCTTGAGGAAAGTAGACATTTGAAAGGTGCCCATTTATATTGGTGGCTATGAGATGGAAGGTGGCTTGAATGAGATTATGTACTGCATGGATGTTTCCAAGTTAAATAGCGTGCGTGTCCCATATTATGGCTAGGCCTCCCGAAGAGCCAGAGGCATCTACTGCTACAGAGTGGCATCTGGGCCAAGCTTTGGTTAGAATATTACCAAGTGCTATGCTATTGCATTTGGTTTCTTGAAGAAAGATGATTTGAGGTCTTTCTTGTTATATCATGCTTTTAATCATTTTGTATTTCTTAGGGCTGTTTAGCCCTCTTAAGTTCCATGAGACGAGCTTCATGAGGAAATGTTTGGAAGAGGTTTGAAGAACCTCGTCAGCTTGGGATATCGTCCTGACTCCACCAGCGTCTCTCCTAACATGATGGTGCGTTCCCAATCTGGCTTTCTACCTCTTTTGTTGGACTCTTTTGTAATGTTTAAGCCATCCCAGTAACTTCCTGGCTGAATACCTAGTTTCTTGTGTTGCTGAGCTTTGGAAAGGACGACTTCTAAGGTCTCAATCTAGTGAGGATTGATTTTGTCAAATTCCTTATGCCTACAGGCATCCTCCAGTCCTAGCAGATCAAGTTCACCCAGTTCGAAACCCTCGGAATCCTCAACCATATGGCTAGGTTGACTGCTTTCAGGATTTTCCTGGTTGGCATGATTAGGGTTAAGAAAATTTTTGTCAATATCCATGGTGTTTGGCTTCCCAATGATAGGATCTGCATCTGGGGTTTTTTTGGAGCCCATAGTCTCCATATTTTTCATATCTGACGGGCTAGGTTTAGGGCCTGAGGGTTTTGGGGGAACAGATGAAGAAGAGGGTTTGGGAGAGGGATCAGGGTTGGCTGAAGGGATGTCCCCTGAGGGGTCAGTTTGAGACAGGGGGTCAAAACTGTTGCTGGTAGAAGGGGTATTGGCTTGCAGCCTGGACTTTTTGCCACTAGATAGGGGTTTCTTGTTGTGCCTTCTACGGTTAGGATCTTTGGTGAATCCATCCGCTTCAGATTTGTCTTCGACCTCTTTAGTCTTGGGCACATTATTGAGGGGAAAATCTCTGAACAGGTGCCCATGGGCATGACACCTGCGGAATCTAAAGGGGACATGTTCATAATCTATGGGTTGAATCCACTCGAAATCATCATGAAACAAACTTTCTGTATCTGGGAGGGTTTTGTCCAGGTGCATGTAGACACAAATTCGCGCATAAGAGGTGTACCTTCAGATATTTTTCTCTTCAGCTATCTTGATGAACTTGCCCAGCCCTTTTCCAATAGTTGTGAAAGATTCTTTGTCCCAATATTCGAGTGGTAGTGAATACAACTGTATCCAAACTGGAGCCCAGTTGACGTTTTCTTTGTCTAGGTTGAATCTTTCCACCCAGTCTCTTATGTATAGACCAGCATATTTAAAGAAGTACGTTCCCTCGTCCAGAACTCTATTTCGGTCCTCGATGCAGTTGAATACAGCGTTAAAGAAGCCCTTTGGCCTGACCTGCAGGGTGACATGTCCCTTGGGCTTCCATTTTGAAGCAATCCATCCTTGTAGGACTTTCTCCGTTGGCCAGAAGCCAATGAACTTCCCTATGAGTGCATGATCTTTCATGTACTATATTTGAGCATTTATGCGGTTACTAGGGAGGTCGATCTTAGGTCTGTCAGCTGCAATGGGCTTGCATGTTGCTGAAGTCACAGTAGGTCTTTCAAGAGTATCCCTGGAGGCTTGCACTTTTGGTATTTCCTTGCTATGATCCGTGCCTTCTTTGTCAGGGGCCATTCTGTTCTGTTCATATGCAGCTTTATTTTGGTCTTCATTTATAGGGGGAAGCTGACTGCCCCCGCCCCCCCCCCCCTCCCGGAGCAGATGCCATGGTTCGTGTGCAGAATGCCACAGGATCACTGAGCCTCGTGTCTGCAGAACCGTTGCAGAGTAGGTAGAAACCCTAGCAGAGTGTTCAGCGAGATCTCCCGGCCAAACTCACTTGATTGGATAAGTTGAAATGGTTTCTCTGACCAACATGAAAACTCAATAATGTTAAGAGACACACCATATAAAATTATGTTCATCTTAAAGTCACTTTCAATTTAAGGTAAAAATATAGATAGATAATACCTATCTCACCAACGGAACATATGAAGGTATCATGTCTTCAAGAAGCCCTTCATGTGTAGCGCTAACCTAAAAATTCCATAATGTTAAGACTTATACCATATACAATTATGTGACATAAATTCATTTTCAATTTGACGTACACAAATATATATAGATAGTAATGAATGTGGCACCTGTACATGATCATGTCCACGATCTATAGAATGAGGATCAGGGGAAAAGAAATTTTGATCTAAGAATTTTGTAAACTAAATAAGTTAAATAAATATATTGGCGTAAGATTTTGGAGGCTAAATGTATATAGACCAAAGAAACATGTTACAAGCACTCTATCTCATCTTATAAATGTGTATTTTAAAATAGATCAAAACATGATTGTACATACCCCGCCCATGGTGTGAATTTGTTGTCTAATGGCTCACTCATAGTGGTCTCTACACTCCAGAAGGTCATGTCACTCCATCTCCCTCAACACATCATCTAGAATACTAAAACATGAATGAACTCCTGCATTATATGAAGTTTGGCTTGTCCCTAAGATGACTTCCAGTCCTCCTAAAGCAACTGCAATATGTTGTTGAATATTCTCCCTCATCTGAGATGAAGCATTGGATATAAGGGCTAACTCCTCTAGAAGTGTAACTAGCCTAGGTGGTCAAGGTGCTAAATGAGGTGTTGGAGGCCTAAACCCAACATCTCGCATAACATCAGGTCGTTCATATGTACGACCTTTTCTAGCTGCATAGAATTTGGACCCTGTATCTGTATACTTAGGGTACATGTGCTCTCGGAATTGAGAATACAACATCCTAAAAAAATATTGTGGCACCTCATAATTATTTTGGAACTTCTCGTATGCATACATGAACTTATCATAAATACAAGGTGAAATATTGTGATCATTGAATCATGCAATCTTCAAACAATTATTTTCTTTAGACTGCAACTCAAATACTGACAAAGCCATTTCTTTAGTGATCCTAGTTTTAACATCATTGTAGGAGTGGATACCAATCACTGACACTCTCTTCCTATGCATCATGTCAAAAAAAACTTGGATTGATGGTCCAATGTTATGAAACCGGCTCCAAAAATACAAGAAAAGAGAGATCAATGCCTTAGAAATTAGCCACTTTGAGGGGGCAACCTCTAATGCATTACATAAATGAAAAATTCTTGGATGATACAAATGACCAAAACCTCCTTCTATATACAGGAGTCCATGGGCCCACAATATAATCCTAGCCGACCTTTCAATAACAATGTAAGGGCACAATAATAATAATATTGGGGTTACAGGCGTACAACAATAATAATAAGGGGGCTACACTAATAACAATAAGAGACTAATCTAGTAATATAGGGACCTAACATGCCCCTCTCCTTCAAAAACTTGTTGTCCTCAACGCTTGAGTAGCTCTGGGTGCTTCTGTATAAAATTCTCATCCTCCCATGTAGAATTGCTAGTGGGTAAGTTCTTCCACTTGATGAGATACTCTGAAATTGGTCCATTTCGTAGTTGTCGAGTTCTTGTTTCCGTGACCGCTTCAGGTACCAATATGATTTTTCCTTCCTCATCAAGTTCTGGAAATATTGTTTGAATTGGAAGATTTTCAACTATAACCTTCTTTAAGCATGAAACATGGAAAACTGGATGCACTCGTGAAGAAGCAAGAAGCTTCAATTGTATGCCATTGTACCAATATTTTGCAACACCTTGTAAGGACCATAGTACTTTGGCGATAATTATTATCCTTCTTAGCTTGCTTGAGGGAAATTTTTTTGTATGGTTGTAGCCATAAAAATACCCAGTCTCCTACATCAAAATGTCTCTCACTGCGATGTTTATCTACCTGTTGTTTCATTTGATTTTGTGCCAAATTTAGGTTATCCTTTAATAGTTGGAAAACTTCTTATTGATGCTCGATGTGATCTTCCACTGCTTGAACCTTATAATTTTCTCTTAAAGAGGATGTGATGGATGGTGGATGATATCCATAAAGTTCCATAAATGGGGTCATTTTTGCTGCAGTATGGAAGGAAGTGTTATACCACCATTCAGCGAGAGTTAACCACTTGACCCATTGTGTTTGTTTATCAGATACAAAACAACGAAGATATCCTTCCAAACATTTATTCACTATCTCTTTTCGACCATCGGATTGAGGATGATAAGATGAGCTATAAGCTAATTGAGTACCCAAACAATAAAATAACTTCGTCCAAAAATTTCCAGTAAAAATGGGATCTCTGTCGCTCACAATAACATTTGGGTTTCCATGTAGCTTTTGAATTGTGTCCATAAATGTAGTAGAAATTGTACTTTCTTTAAATGGATGAGATAATGCACAAAAGTGTGCATACTTGGTAAGTATATCAACTACGACCATGATAACACTCTTTCCTTCGGACTTAGGTAAACCTATAATAAAATCCATTGAAATCTCCTCCCAATGTTGACTTGGAATGGATAAAGGTTGTAGAAGACCCGGTGTTAATATGAATGGTCAGACTCATTTCTTCCTCTTCTAGGGTTGGTTCTTGGTGTATATCCTCTTCTTTTGAAGATTCTTGTTCATTTTCTTCTTCCTCTTCACAATCTATGTCAAAATAATTTCTTCTCAGCACACTTATGACCTTTAGTGTATTTGCTACCATAACTGTAGTAAAGACCTTTTTCTCTTTTTTATTCCAATTGTTGTGGTGTAAAACTTGTAGGTTTTGGAGGTCTAGGAGTAGAAACACTTCCATATTTATATATGTGAGTGGTAGGCTTCCTTGTTGCCATAATTTTACATTCAATTTTTCTTGCCAACCTGAATGCCTTTTCCAATGAATCAGGTTCCCAAATGCGAACTTCATGTTGGATTTTATCCTTTAAATTCCCTATGAAGACATCAATCCTGCATTCCTATGGAATATCAATTACCCTTATATTAAATTTTTGGAAGTCCTCAATGTGCTCCACCACTAAACCCTTTTGTTTGAGATTTATCAATTGGCTAAATTGAGTTGCGGTGCCAAATTTCGCGCTAACCTAGATCCCACAAAGGGAGTTGAATTATTTTTAAGGGGAATTTTAGAACCCAATACTAATATATATTCCTCAATATTCGCTTGTAATAAATTCAAAATATATATATTTTTTAGCGAGGCTTATGTATTTAAAAAAAAAATACACACCTTTTTCTTTCTCTTGAGGAGCTCGATATTGAAACTGAATTATTTATGTGATTTTAGATCTCCAATATCTGAAATTCAGCCCTGAATTAGCCCTTGGAATATTATTTCAAATTCCATAGCTCTAACCTGATTTGGATTCTTCAAGACGAAGTTATGCATAATCTCCCATGATGACGTAATTATGGACTGGTTGAGTAGACCAAACTTGTACGACTTACCAGGTGTCAATGCTTCCTCCTTCGGCTCTAAAATTAATATGACAAAAGCTACAGTCCATTTAATTATGGCAACTTTTAATATAATACCAATCCGACGCTCAGAGAGAGAGTTATGACGTTTTTCCCATGGTCACCGCTTTGCGATGAAATTCAGGAGCTTGAAACAATCCTAATTTCCACAGATCATATCTCAAAAAATGTTGTGAACCAAGATTTGAAATGTTTACAGGAGTTTCCCTAGAATTTTAGCTTGGCACTGTAAAAATTTGAGCTTCTGAAACTTCGTATACAAAAATTTATAGCTAAAATTCCACATTGACCTATTTTAGTTGAAATTGAGGAGCCTGAAAAATCCCTAAATTCCCTAGATCAAATCTTTGAACATATTGTGAACCAAAATCTAAATTTTTACAGGAGGGTCCTCAGGTTTTCAGCCTCACGCTGTACAAATTTTGAGCTTCTTAACCTTCGTAGAAAAATAGTTATTGCGAAAATACCACGATGACCTGTTTGGAGCAGCGAAACCTTAGAATCCAAAGCTCTAATACCAAATGTTATTAAAGCAGCTCCAAAAATACAAGAAATGAGAGATCAAGACCTTAGAAATCATCCACTTCGAGGGGAAACCTCCAATATATTACATAAATGAACAATTCTTGGATGATACAAATGACCAAAACCTCCTTTTATATAGAGTCCATGGGTCCACAATATAATCCTATCCGACCTAACAATAACAATGTAATGGCATAATAATAACGATATTGGGGTTACAGGGGTACAAAAATAACAATAAGGGGGCTACAAAATAACAATAAGGGACTAGACTAGTAATATAGGGACCTAACATGTCCAACCCCACGATAAGTCTCTATCAAACTCTCCAAATTGTGCAAAACAATTTGGAGACAATCTCAAATACGGGTAGAGAGATTGCAACCTTGCAATTCATTTCATAATCTCATGGAATTATCCCTCATCCCATCAATAGTAAGCAAGGAGATGGTGTCTTCCCAAGGAATTTCCTCAGGAATATCACCGGGAAGGGTGTAAAGGGGCTCATAGCTCAGATTTCATGCAAACTCATAAACCATACGACCTCTCCCCCTAGGAGGGAAAATAACACCACGTGTAACATGATAAATTATTGCACATATTAAAAATTAAATAATTTATAAGGAAAATTTGTATTTAAAAAACTTGTCTGGTAATTTGAAAATACCTCCTGGAAAAACTATCTCATCCTCTTCTCTCATTGGAATAGGATTGTTCCCTTTGAAGGAATGAAAGTCTCTACTAGCCACTGTACAAACATTAAATTGTTTTATCACACAAGCAAATGATACACACAATAAGTGGCACATTAAACATACATCAAACAATAAATTGTCCTTTAGATTTTACCGAAAGGAGATCTACGCAAGTTTACGATAGATGCTATAGGCTGCACAATAGTGTGAGACATTGCATTCCTTTGTCCCTCAACAGAAATAGGACCAACCCCAACTCCTAAATTTACACCTATGGAGCATAATTTTTTTACATTAAACACATGTCATTTGAAAACAAAATTCACCTGTTCAACATTGAATATAACGTAAACTTGAACATTTTAACTAGAAATCTAATGTGTACCTATACCGTGTATAATAGACCCCTCAGAATGGGGTCTAAGAAATTGGGGACAAATAGGAACAAGTATATGGGGCTCCTCTTGTTTGATTTGGTGCCTAGGCACACGAGTGATATGAGTGCATCCACTTGTGAAGGACAATTTTTTTCGCATTAATCAATTTTTCACAATGAAAAATAAATATAATTACTTGAAAACATGACATAACTAAACGTTCAATGTACCTGATCATCATTCTCTCATGGAGAGGTCTCTGGAGGGCTCGCCTAATTCCATTGTTATTATAGTATCAAATCAAATTTCTGCCCCTAATTAACAAATTAAAAAACAAATTATCAATTGACAATCATGTCATCAATCGATTATTTCATATGTTTTTACATGAGGTCAAAATTCGCGATTATGAGATTGAGTAGTTGTATGGACAATATTTAAATAAGAACTTACTCCATTAGTCATATTGTCAGCACTAATGCCTAGCTTAGGACCTGATAAAACCACTGTCAGAAATATGCGTAGAACCTTCTCCATGTAGCAATTTCATTGCTTAGTCAATGGGGTTGTACATATTCTAAACCTTTGGATTTTCACATTGATGATATGTTTAACATAATGTAATGCTAAGAAATTAAAATTATAGACATTTAAATAAATAATGTAAAAATATTAAAGTTTTATAATAATAAAATAAACTTGCATAGATCCATCACACTTTTTTTTACCTATTGAAAGTTTTGTACCTGTAGTTTTTTTATCTCTCTTGATGTTTAAGATGTTTAATAGATAGAATTAAGATGGATCTATGCAAGTAGTTCCATCAATTTTAAATAACTAGTTTTCTTATAAACTTAAAAGGAAAAAACTCATTCTTAAATTGAAACTTTAATATTTAAGTATTCAACTATTTCTCTTTAATAATAATTGAAAAAATTATCTCTTATTTAAAAACTATATTTTCTGGCATTAGTCATTCAGTTTAATTAAATTACTTACATAAATACATCCATTATTAGTTAAAAATGTATGCTTCCAATATCACTACTTTGACTTCTAACATGCCCAACTTACTATAATAATTACAAGTCCTACTCCATATAATTACAAGTCATTCTCCATGTTGAGCGAACAAATGGATAATGATTGGGCATATTTCTGACGGTATGGAATTCCATGAAGGCCCCAATGTAATCACAAGCATTTTTCAGTATAATTGTGATAATTAAGCTCTCTTGCGCGAATTTCAGGATTGTAGGCACAAGTGTCAAAAACCAAATGTACAAAAAATATATATATAAGAAAAATTTATAAAATACATAATAAGGATAAAAGACGGAAACCTACAAAAATTGAAAAAGAACATTACCGTGCCATAAACAAGCTGATACCATTGAATATTTAATGAAGAAACATACCATTTACTTATTTAATTATAAAAATTAAGTATTACATAATCCACCAAAATGGGGAATCGAAAAACTACCGAGCTGTGATAACTTCAAGATAGCTAATGAAAAAATTATAATAAAACACACGGTGCACTATGAAATAGAGTGCACAATTTATTAAGGAACACATCACACAACCAGTTAGAAAAAAAAAAAAAGACACAAAAGGAAAAAGGAGCAAACAAAAAATCAAACAATGATAAAGGCCTAAAGGTAAATAGAAGAGGCATTGGAGGTCTTCTTTTTCTATATGACAGAGAAACGACACCAACAAACGAGGAATATATATATATATATATATATATATATATATGCCAAGATCCAAACAGTGGGAATGGAAGCACACTTCAAATGATGGTTGTAGACTCTAAATACAAATTTGAATCATATATAGCCAAGAGTTTGGAATTAATTTGAATAAACCATATACAAGATAGTGGTGTGGTGATGGAAAAAAAATGTATAAATACAATACAAGATAGAAGCAATATACCTTGAAATACAGTATTAGCAAAATACAACAACCAGATTTAAAAATTGTCACGAGTCACAAATATTGCAAGGAAGTTGTCATATGTTTGATTCTCATTCATGTCACTCTAGGTAGATGTTCCAAAAAATTCAAAATAATATGGATAAAGGTAATACATATCTAAGAATCAAAATTAGATTTTAGAATCCACTCAAGGTGGAAAAAGTTATATATCTCCAATTTTTCTTTAGTACTGAACTGTTTAGATATAAACACCATGAAATTGAAAGAAAAATATATTTCATCAGTTTTGGAAAGCTGACAGTTATTATATCCAAGATGCCCAAAAGGAATCCTCACCAGGTTTGATGTTATACTTTTGATTGGCATATGGATTTCAAGTTAGACTAATTGAATAAATATTGAGCAACACTGTAGAGTATCCTATCTAAATATATTGCGTTATACCAATATTATACGCTTCACATTTCAGAAACATTGTGCCACGGTTATATTACTCATGAATAACAATGATAAAATTGATTACATATCCCTAAAAGGATCCTAGAAACAAGCACTCCTCAGTTGAGGCTCTCACAATCTCAAAATTGTTCCAGCCTCCAAGTCTTCCAAGACTTACAAGTTCATATTAAGGCTTTTACTATTATAAAAATTCTCTTACGGAATCAGGTGTAGTATGTTAGCCCAAGAGCACTGAAATTTCATGAAAATAGGGTGTCTGGGATTTTACCTTAGTCATGTGTGGTCGGGAACACCCATAAGTTCCCAACCTATTAGGGAGCTATAAACTCCCCGTCAAGCCAGAAACCTTTGGTAGTTTTTGATCACTGGAGAAGACTAAGAAACACCATTGGAAATGACTCAGTACCATCTAGAAGCTCCTAGGGAAATCACTAAGCTCCAGAAACCACCCACCAATTTTAGAAAATTTCACTCCAACTCCTAAGCTCCCAGAAATGGGAAAAGATCGAAACAGGTTCCCCAACCACCAAAAGCAATTTTCCCATGCTACTATGGAATTAAGATAAAGAAAATTAATGAAGACCTAAACCTTCAGTTCCTACCCAAAGGTGCAAAAAAATCTTTGTAAAGAAATTTATAAATACTTCCCCAAAGGTATTACGAAATTTGTAAGAGTTAGTCGTTTGTATCATCTTGTATGTACTTGTGGATATATGCTCTCACATCTTGCATTTTTCTGTCCACATCTTCAACACCTATGTGAAAATTCATGTGTCTTTGTCTTTACCTTCCTAGTTGTTCCTCTATAACTCATTGGAAATCTAGGAAACTACTCACTACATGACCCATTGCTACTTTTCCCATTAACAATTCACTCAACTCATATGAATGCCTAGTCTTTGACTAAACCCAAAGCCTTCTCAATTTTATTGTTCCTTTATAGAATCAGTCACATATATTGATATTCGGTGTGCTAGAGTGGAGATGCCTCTATTTTCCTACATCATTTTCCATTGCACATAGATATATGTTTATGTTTTATTTTAACATCTTCAGAAGCCTACCAGGTTTATAGGACACTTTTTCCTTGAATCAAAATAAAAAATATAAATTAATTTATATATAATCAAAGATGTTATCAAGGATGTTGGGTTTTTAAGATCTCAGTAGTTGAATAGATCAGACTTCAGTTATGAAATTTCCTAGTTCATTTTGGGTTTTATGGGATATTTAATTGTAATGGTTTTGTAGTTTGGACTGTAAAGAAAGCGTTTTTATTCTTCTATTGCTTGTGTCGTACAGATTATATAGGATAATTATTCCCTGGGGTTTTTGGGTTGCATTCACCATCTGGATAAGCAGAAATTAGATCGAAGAAGTCATCCCAGTTAGGCACATCCTAGGTAGCATAAGATGACATTTCTTTATGAAGTATTTGTAGTTAGTCACCTGCAATTTTTTGAAATACCAACAAATCCACAGTTGGATCTGCTCTAGCTTAATTGGTACCTTACAAAATTGTTGTGAAATGTGACTCCCAAAATGTTTCATTGAATTTCTCGTTCTGATTGGAACCAAAATTATGATTGATCATTTACTGGTTTAAATTTTGATTGTTGTTATTGAAGGGCACCTAACACTGTAATTGTTTCCTTCTGTTTCTCTATTATTTCTCACCCTATGCCTTAATCATTTAATGATTTTTCACATCGATGTTTAATGATCAATATTTTGCAAGGATATAACTTGTTTATCGATACCTTTACTTTGAATATTTCATTCACTTGAAGAATATTTTTCTTTTGTTTTATTTTCAAGTACTGATCTAGTTTTTCTTAGGAAATTTGATCTCAAAATATTGAGTTTTTCTTAATCATAATCATGTATTCTAGAGTTCTCTTGGTCTTTTAAGGGTAGTGATTTGTTTATTTTTGTATATTTTAGTTTATTACATATTTAGAGATCTTGTGGCAGCATACTAACCCTAAGTACACCCCCCTGAGACTATGAAGAACCAATCCAAATGGCGAAGAAAATTGACAGTGATAGTGGGTCAATTTGTCTATAATTATTGTGTGGATCTGTTGGTGCAGATATTTTTGATAAAAACTCCCAAGTCAAATTATGAATGCCCATTTCCAAATTAAAAACTACAATAAGTCAATCACAACTCATAAATACCATAATGGGTAAACATGTAATGGAATCTTATGTATTCAAATATTAGTAGGTTCAAATGCATTGTACATTAAAAACAATTATGTGGGCCTCAGCGTATGACAAATATACTATATTCTTAAGTAATTTACCTTAATCCAAAATAAAGAACATGTTGGCAATTTTTCTCGCGATGTCATAATTGTCATTTAGTATTGTGTAAGTCCTTTAGTGTGTCCAATTAGATTTGTACATCCCATTTAGTAATTAAAGTGCTCTCCTATAAATTGGACACTTAGAGGATCTTATGGGGGTATGAAAGGGTATTTTATCTATTTAAAGGCTTCCCTTACCATTTAAATGGTAGGGTGGTTTTGAAATGTGTATGTTTAATGTTCTCCATTTATTGGAATTTTTATTTTCTAGGCAAGCCTTCTCATTTTGCAAATGAAGATCTATGTTTTATTCTTACTTAAAAACCTCCCTCTACTATTTTGAGATATCCTTCTGCAATTTATCAAATCATTGATAATGGTTAAGGGTATGCCAACATATTCGTGCTCCCACAAAGACACCTTTGATTGAATAGTAAGCTTGTACGTGCACCCACGCGTGCAATTCTTGATGAGTGTAGTCCAGTTCAGACAATTTTCTTCTTGATTCATCCTTACCTACTATAGAGGGTGTTACCCTGACTGAGTTTTCTAGACACAACCAGATGTAGGCCCCTACTGAAATGATCAACTTTATAATATTTTAAAACTCTATAATTTTGATACGGTATCTTATGATTTTTTTGATTGTGGCACATGGACTGGTAATTTCAGCATAACTACACTAGGAATTTCAAAGTAAGCACATATAAATGCTGTGATGTAGTAGTGATGGTAGTGTGTTGTCACAATGGTAGAGTGAACTGCTCTGATATCACTTGTCAGAAACCTTGTGGTACTCATAGGAGGCCATTGATAATAAGAAGAAAAGACATGAAGCCATAGTTCCAAAGGACAAATAATATTTATTGACATGAGAATGATCATTACAAATCTACAATGTGATATTTATAAAGTGTTGAAGGGATGGGTTACAATGAATAGCCATGACCCTAGGGAAAGGGTCCCTACACACACACACAAAAATTTAATTAGGATATTTACAATGTTGCGAACCACATCTTGCAGTTTTCTGTCTACATCTTCAACACCTATGTGCAAATTCATGTGTCTTTGTCTGAGCATTCCTAGGTGTTCCTCTATAATTCAATGGCCATCTAGCAAACTACCCACTATATGACCCAAATAATATGTATATGTATATATATATATATATATATATATATATATATATATATATATATATATATATATATATACATATACATATTATTTGGGTCATATAGTGGGTATATGACCCAAATAATATGTATATGTATATATATATATATATATATATATATATATGAATAGATTTCGTATCATTTGAAGATGGGTTTTTACCCTAGTCCCAATATTGAGTTCTTGGTTTACTGTTATGCATATATTATTGAAGATTGATTGCCTATTTTATATTTTGTAACTTTTCTTGGTTGCGTTGTTGGTTCTTGTTGGTTGCATTGTTGGTTCTTACTATTGGGTTTTTGTTCCTTTGTTTGAGCCTTCATAAGGGTTTCAACCCATGCTTACTTGGCCATGTCTAGTTAGGGTTTTACCATTACCACTTATACACTTATATTATTATTTTAATACCCACAGATCAGTATTATTTTTGGATTGTATTCATTCTCTATTCACATGTCTCATTTTTCATAGATTTTTCTATATTTAACCTTGTCATCGTACCTATATATTTACAACCATATTATGTAATTAGTGTCATTGTTGGAATGGTATTTCGATAGCAACCACGGACCTTGTCCATACTGGTTCATTCTTTAAACTGTTTTTTGTGATGTTATAGTTCACAGGTATTGGTGTTAATTGGAAACAATAATAAGTTCTTTAGCTTCATATTATAATAGGTTAAAATGATAGTTAGGGTTATGGATTATGGGTTTTGAACCCAACCATAGAACCAAATGTTTTCTTGGTTTGCAAACACAGTAGGTAGTTATCACTTGCTTTTGGTAGTAGACCAGTTCTGTGAGTTTCAAACCATTTTTTATGTGAGTATTGTCATTCAGACCGAATTTGGCCGC
Source organism: Pinus albicaulis (assembly GCA_034641835.2). Taxonomy (NCBI): domain Eukaryota; kingdom Viridiplantae; phylum Streptophyta; class Pinopsida; order Pinales; family Pinaceae; genus Pinus; species Pinus albicaulis. Next base: position 1,313,416,286 of record CM076582.1, read on the forward strand.
GGATAGGAGAATATTTAGAAGGAATGCGGGAGGGTATAACCACAACAAATGAAATCGATCGGATCAATCGAGATGAAGACGGAGTTTTTGGCCTTTATTGATAACATTTATACCTTTATAGATACAAAAGGGGATACCAAATAGTAAATTACCACAGTCAATTACCAAACATAATACCAAATAGTGAATTACCAAACAATGAATTACCATAGAATACAAACCCTAAAAAAATCAAATTTGAGACTTACCTGGAAATAGATATCCAATTTATCAGTATCAGGGGTGCTCATGGTGGCGAACTCACTCGCTGAGGTGGATCGAACACAACACGTCTTGTGCTCCAGTGTATAGCTTTGCACGGGCCAAGGGTTTGCAGAATGTCGGGGGGGAGAGGATTTTGTAGTTTTTTATAAGCATAAAACTCTTGAAAGAGAGTGTAAGAGAATCTAAACTCTCAGATGAGAGTTAAAACAACTGTAGGCTGAGAGATTTAAAACTCTCATTCGAGATTTTACTCGAGAGTTTAGATAGGCGGAATAATTTATAACATCTCTCATATGAGAAATTAAGAAACCTTTAAACTCTTGTATGAGAGTTGTACAAATCATTAAACTTTATAGTTTGTGTAAATAAAAATTTCAGACGAGAAAATACTTAACTCTCGTCTGAAAGTAGTTTAACTCCTGTGAAGCCCAATCTAACTCTTAGGCAAAACATTACAAATCTCTCAGACGAGAGTTCTAAAAAATCTCAGTCGAGAAATTGAGTTGACTATTTTATCGAACGAGAAATTAAAAATTCCACCCAAATTTTGGCCATCCGCCAAAAAGTGTTTCCCAACATCGGGTTTTCACCCATAATAAAATCAACGCTTTACTAATCTAAGCTCTTGTCCATCATAATAGCATTTAATTAAGATAAAAAATGTATGAAAAAAGGGGAGAAACAATATATTTACATGGTAAAACCCAATTGGGGAAACAACTGTGGGAAGGTAATAGTTTCTTTACTATATTCAAAAGTCTCCAATATTACAAAGAGTACTGCCCCAAATGCTTCACTAGTTTAGAATAGTAATACTATCTTATATTTTTATTTTGTGACTTATGGGATTCCATAACCGTTATTATATACCAAGAGGTATTGAGAAATTTCATTTCCATAATAAATTTTGGATAATCTAATTTCACATCATTATAAAATACATTATTACAAGTTTATTTTACACCATGGTGAATGTAGGATATACATATTTTACATAAAATTAGACTTTCTTCCACATAAGACAGATATTATTACCTTCCATAATGACACATTCTAACATCTTACTCCCTCCCTTGAATCATTCATCCCAAGTGCTAGAAATTAGCCCTAATACATATTTATAACACTCGTAGTCCTATCAAGGTCTTTATGAGAGCCTGATATGTACCTGTTCAACCCCTAATATTACTTTGTGGAGATGGGCTATCAAAAATTTAGTTTCTTTTAATAATATCGAGAATATTTTCTAAGGTTGTCATCCTCTTTTTCTCATCAATATCCTTCGAATGAAATAAGTTTCATAAAATTCTAAGATCTGGGCAGAAATTTATGGCCCTCAAAATATTCACTCTTCTATACCACATCAACATATTGTAACATTGACACATGATAGTCCTATTATGTCTTGTGACCACCACATATTTCCATGTCATCTAAAATGTGGCTAGCATGTGGAAATCTCATGTTTGTGTATCACCACCATATTATCCATGATTAAAACTTGGATAACAAATCCTATGTGATAACAAATCCTAGCTATTATAAATAATCCCTTTTATAAAAGGCAAAAAAATTAGATATTTATATTTTCATATTGGTGGAATATTTTCCAATGGGATCATCCAATAAAATCCATTTTAAAATAAAATTTGGATCTATATATTTAGATTCCTAAAAATAGAGAATGTGCTTATCTAAAAAAATCAAAAGTCCCATTAAATCAAAAAGTTATATTTCTAGATTCTTGCTTCTATAGATTACATGTCATTTTCCAAATTAATTCCCACCTATCCTTCCATATCAGCACTAACTTTACTTTATAGCCACATCATCATCCTTTTTAGTGTGCCTCAATATCCATATTTTTAGGTATCTAAACCATTTAACATCCAAAAAATCTTAAAAAGGCCCAATTTTCAAAACTATAAATTTCTAGAATTTTGATCTCTATGTTAGAAATCATGGCATTCACAACATTAGATGCCATGTCATCTCATTGATCCATTTCGACAATGACACATCAATTTTCACGTAAACCTAACTTGTGATTGTTCTACATCAATAATGGCATGTAAGTATGTCATGTCAATAGGGACACATCCACATCCGGCACTCATTGTAACACATCATACTCATAATCACCCGCGTGATCCATGGTATACTTACATGGAATCTACATTTACCCCATGTCCTATACATTATTTTCATTTTGATTTAGCATTATAATCTAAACCAAAATATCATATTTTTGAAAACTTTCAAGTCTCAATTATTTACATAACTCTTTTTTCACATTTCCTTCAAGTGTCAGATTCCAATAATGTGGATTTCTTCCTATTTGTCCCTTTAAATTTGGATGTTTCTTGATATTAAAAATATCTAATTTCCATCATTCTCCTACATTATGAAAAGTCCTATATGTTAAAATATAGATAACATCTAACACTCATCATAAGTTTGTAGCCTTTACACAATTTCTCCCTATTCTATTCAATGGTCATAGCTATAACATGTCCATGTGACTAGGGATTATGTTTAACAATAGGAATTGAATTTGGGGATATTTGCAGGCCTTCTTATTCGGAAAAATGATGCCTATTATCAACTAATATAATTTATAAAGGGACAATTAGTTTTTCTACATCCCTTTAAGGACATTGAGGCTTTCCCTATCATATAAAGGAATTTACAACACTTCATCCACAACTATTAACTAGGTTTTCTCTACAATACGTCACAATGGGACCTTAAATCTAAATCCTTTAGATTTACCAAATTGTATAAACATATACACACTCTCTCATTATGATCACTAAAAGATTTCAAGGCCATATATTTATTTTAATTCAATCTCATCACTCCACAAGTTCATCAATGAAATGTTCAACACTCTCTGTTACATGTCTTGTGAAGAATACTTCATTTGAGTCTTTCATCTAAAATTAAGGATTTTAATCTTTTATTAAGGATTAATATTTAGAGTGACTTAAAAATATAATACAAATTCTCTTAGTTTAATTGTACAATCTACCCTTATACACATATTAAAGGTTTATTCCCATAGGTTGGTACAAATCTAGTCTATTCTTTTGAGATAATTTCAAGTCCTCTCACCAATTTTTCATTAATTTCACATTATATAGGCCATTATACATCCAAGGTATTTTTAGTAAACATTATCTCTGAAGTTATTTTTCAATCATAAGCTTGTCCTTATGGAAAATACAACTAATAACCAAACATCATTCTAGTAGGATTTAATTCATTAACACATTAATTCTTATCAACCCCATAATAACATTATCATGCAACTAATATATATGTGTATGCATGTATGTATGTATGTACATTTCATGTGAAACAAAGAAAATAAACTTATCTGAATTGTTTTAAGCTTTTCTTTAAATTGAAGAAGGGAGATCCAATCTTCACACAAACATAGGCCTGCTTGCACTATGTTTTTCATATATCTATCCATCACTTAGCCAAATTTGATTCCACCGTAGGTATCCTCACTCATTCACAAAAGCGTAAATTTAGGGTAAATATTTAAAGACAACTCTCCTTCATATAGAAAAGTCAAAATATTTTATATAAACACATTGAGCCAAGTCCTGGTGCTAGTTAGAGGGTTGCCATTATTTTCTTGCATAGAATAATGAGGTCAATATTTTCGTAGAAATACCCTAATATCTCCCCATTTCCAATAATTCTTATGCTTACTCAAACAAATCACCTAGAAAACTTATGGATCTCTCTTTCCAACTCAAATTGACGACTTTAGCTCTAATATATCTAACCATAATAAAGGATTCACAATTTGACATAGGTTTTTTTATATAGAGTGTGTTATGCAAAAATTCTACTCTTGTTCATAGTCTCAAATCCCCTCACGTGTCTCTATCTCTTTCCCCATGAGTTTCTATCGGTGTTCACATACATTCTTATACTTATATTCCAAATGCCTCTCTTTCCATAATCATTCATTTTCTATAATTTGGGCTACATTGTCAATTCATAAATCTCGAGAAGCGTAATTTTCCCATACATGTGGAGAAATTTTGTACCACTTCCATTGATTCTCATAATTAGTAGTACTAGGGAGTTCAACCACAAATTTGAATTTTTGAGAGGATAAGGGAGACTAGACATTTAAAATTGTGGGAAAGGAACTTCTATTGACAAGGGATTTTCTACTTTACCTTCAAGACATCCTCTCATGGCCTCAATATCTATGTATTTTTTTCCTTCTTTCAATTGTTGGAACTTACATTTCCATAGAAAATAAAAAATATAACTACATCAAAAAATTTGTGACATAATATTCATGCTAACATCTCCCAACAATACAAACCATAGTAATAATAATAATAATTACACAATGTTTTTGAAAACTAGGTGTTACAAGTTGATTAGTTGTATAAAATTATTACATTTAAGAATAAATATTACATTAATAAGGCATATAATATAATTCTCTTACTATGAATATACATTCCCTTTTCTTGTAAATGTTAATGTCATGGGAATCATCTCCACTTGATGAGGATTCATCCTAAATTTAAAAATGCAATAAATCAATTAAATAAATCATGTGAATGGAATGAGTTACCAAATTATTTAATATGTTTTTATAGGTGCAATGATACATTCTATAACTACCTGAATGTAAGGTGCACTTCTAGCTTTAGGCTAGACTCTCATGAAAATTGGACTTGGCCAATTTACTTTCCTCTACTAAATCTAATTTTTTAAGAAATAATACTTTCTAAAATAAAAAATATACAGTACCAAAAAATAAATATATCAATTCCTCTTCCTTAGTTTGAAAGAAACAAGTTAAAGTTGGAAGAACCAATGACATGAGTGTGGCATCCGGCAGGAGGGAAAACATGCCCCTTATAGACCACCACCAAGTCATTGTAGGTGGTGTAGATGACACGATTTTTCTTGAATAACATGGTTTTCTTTTAATAACATGAATTTGCATAAAAAAGCTAAAATTAACTCCCCTCACAACAAGTTTTACAACTCATAACTAAGTTATGATAGATTGTCCCAAAATTAAAAAAAAAAACATACATATAAATATTTTTTAAAAATTATTTCCCTTTTCTAAATATCATTACGCCGATAATCTTTCTATTGTGGGGTTTTTGGTTGCAACACTGTACAGATTCGTCGTCCTCTATAGATTTCATTAACAATATTTTCCTATTTCATCTTCTACCTAGCTGGCTATCCACATCTTCCTACCTAAGTATCCACCCACCGTCATAGTCACTCTTCTACCTACCTGGTTATCCATATATTCCTACCTGGGTATCCAGCCACTGTCATACTCACTCTCATTATCATGGTCACGATGATATCTCTTTCTCTGTCATCATGAACAATAGAGCCATTACTCCCTCCCGCTGCTGAAATAAATCTCTCTGCTCAATACAGATCTCTCTACTCAATCTTTCATTAACACTTACTCTCACTGCTACTCAAATCAACGGTGAAATAAAATACATCATTACTTCAAATGTAATGACATCAAATATTTCATTAACACCACTGCCTGTCATTAACACCACCGCCTTACTCTGCTCTCCCACAATCACTCTCATTAAGGCTGCAATCAGATCTGATCAAAATATTTATGTGTTGTCTGTATAATCTGTCATTTCTCTTCTATTTATCCTCTTCATCTAGATCCTTATTTTAGGATTTCCTTCTCGTTGAATTGATTTTTTTTTCTCGTGAAATTTAAATTTGTTGCTCCTGCAATTTGATGTTCCTGCAATTTGTGTTGATGTTACTGCAATTAGCAGTTGCTACAATTTCCTATTTTTTGCTCCTGTCTGTGCCTTCGCAGGACCCCTGCTCCATATTTTCGTTACCAAACAAGTATGTATCGCACTGTCTCCTAACTAACAGTATCAACCTCTCAAATTAAATGCCATTTATATATGTTAGCCTCCTGCATATATAACTTTGTTTTGCAAAAATAAATTAAATTTTCTATATGCATAGTCGAGAGTGTTGACACATTACTTGAAACAATGTACGCAATGGAAATAGCTCAACATCTCTTTTTATTTTTGCTTGTAAAGCTTTTTTAGGCCTGCACATTTTTACAAAAAAAAAAATACTTTAACTGTTCTTGCAGAACCTGTAAGAAGATCACATTTAACTCAACTATGCTTTTATTAGAACCATTGGACTTCGAACCTCTAAGTTTCCCTTTGTAAGCTTCTTATAGACACTCATTCAATAGTCGAAATCCATCAAACTGCTCAAATTTTCTCAAATAGCCATACCTTGATGCAACAATACTCATACCCACCTCCTTTTCCGTCCTAAATTTTGTTATGAAACTACTTTTTACGATAAATTTACAAATAATTCATCCCAAAAGAGTCAACTAGATACTCCTCCTTATCAATACGGATATTCATTTCCAGATTATCCCTTGCACTTCTTGTCTTACAAAATGACTTTACGCCCTTGTTGCTCCAATGTTTCTTTCTATATCTATTAGATACTAACCAACCTAGGTTTAGAGCCTGTTTTAATATTGCAACATATTTATGAATATCCAATCAAAAATCCTCCACAAGCAAGGATCACTTCTTAAATTAAATAAAACTAAATACCATTACTATCATCTTTCCTAAACATCAGGTACATCGTGCTTTCACACCTTTCTCACAGGTGGGTCTATGCCAAAGTTTATTATGAATATATGTTCCTAATGAGTGTAGTCACACTAATTTCTTTTCTTTCACACATTTCTCACAGGTGGGTTTATGCCAAACTTTATTATGAATAACTGTTCCTAATGAACTTAGTCACACTCATTTATTTTCTTTCCGTACTCTTGAACCTTCAATAAGGCCATACATATTTCTCACAAATGGATTTATCCCAATATTTATTATCAATTTATGTTCATAATGGACATATTTACACTAATTTATTTTCTTCTTCTACTGTTGAACCATGAAAAAAAAATATCTGATGAAAGGTCTCGACAATTTCTAGTCAATATTACTGCAGATGTTCTCGAATCAGCCATTGGATTTATAATGTATATAAGGGCGACTATGTCATGGGTGTTACATCTCAAGGAATAATCCCTTGGATGTGGTATGAAATCAGTGCTGAAGACATTTTATAAATGTATGCCACAAAATTAGAATATCATATTCTCTTTGTTTAAAACCTTTGGAATTTAATTGTTTAATACCCTCAATAATCTGATATAATGAGAGCTTTCAAAATTCCATTAATTGCTGATATTGACTGAAATGAAAAGATGAATAGTAAGGGAAATTGAAAATGACATGCTAATAAAAAAAAACTATCACTTTAAATCCCAAAAGAATTTTAGGTGAACAGAATAGTGCGAGTGAAGGAGTGCATGTTAAGGATTGTTTAACTCTTACTTACAGATGTAAGAAGAGACTCGAAGCTACATTACTTCACTATATTCAAAGAGGAATAACATGTATCATAACTGGAAATAGATATCAACATAAACATGTGCAAGAAACTTGAACTTCTTTCATTAATTTCTTAGAAAATTGAGTACAAATTTTGCAGTCATCCAGAGATCCAAAACTTAGATCCCTCCTCTTTATTTCTCATTTGTTTAAATACAATACAAAGTAGTTTCTAACTTCTAGAACTAACTGTAACTGTTCGAACTACCTAGAAATGCATAAACTGCCTATTACATGGAAAATTAAAACTTTATTACAATATTATTCTTTTAACAAAAAAATATTTAAAACTAAAGCTTTAATATATTTGCTGAATCTGGATTTGATTGTCTTCCACTGCGTTCTCCAGATTTCCTGACATGTTCTTCTGAAATGCTGAGGTGTCACCCAGTGAGTCAGTCATCCATGCTCTACACTTCTTCCAGATTTCAATGTTGGTCTTGGGAGAATCGATCAACTTATGATATTATAACCTGGAAGCACTGATTATATTGAATGTAGGTCGTTCTATGAACAAATTCTTCACCAGCCAAAGTAATTCGAAATGCCTCTGTAAGAAATTAAAAACTATAGCTCCTTTTAGGATTTTTGTTTTCTTGTGTGTGTTATCATTATTACTCTTTGCTAGCACTAATAGTGGCTCATAAGAATCCCATGATAAAAGAATGAATTTGAGATTCGAGCATGAAGGCAATCCTGCTCTAGAGCTTTTGTCAAATATGTTATCAAATCTATCTACACCTTGTTTAATTTATGCCAAATTCTTCTCCGCTGACTTCCTACAAGCGTTTTTTACAATCAACTTATTAATATCTAGAACACAAAATGTCGTATATTTAATTTTATTTTCCTCCAAATCCTGGTCTATCTTTGAATTGATGAAATCAATGAATTTCCTTGGCCATAAATCTCTGTTAAGAGTATTCTATTTGTCTTCCATAACCGGTTCCTCTAAATCTCTATTAATACTCTTCTCTTCTCACACTATTGTGAAGGACTCCCAAGATATTTTCATGACTTGATTTCATTCCATACAATGTATTTTTCTTGAATGAGAGTTACATTTCCTTTCATATTTTCCTTTAGACTCTTCATTTCATTATTGGCTGCATGGTAATCTGATTTATACTTATTGGCTTCTCCTTTTGTGGTCTCCATTATCTTCACTGTTGTCTCCAACTCCATTTGAGTCTTCCTAAGACCATTTTATGCCATCTTCAACTGTGTGCTCAACCGGGATAATCTTGCTGCTAGATCATTAGTTCTGAATGGCATGACTATGTTGCAAGAATGAGAGTCAATTTTACTTTGTAGGTTATGTATAGACTCCTTTAACTTAGAAACCTCCTCCACTTTATACAACAACTTCTGCAAAATAATATTTCTTTCACTCACCCTCTGCTATCTATATTTCCATTGAGTGTTCTACAGTAGGCAACTTTAACTTCTTCTTCAACACATTTATCTCTGACTCAGTAATTTTTATAAACTTCCGTACAAATAATTTATCATTGGATCCAATCCAATATTTATAAAGATCTTCTCCAACTATTCATTTTGAGTTGAAAGAGCCCTTGAATTAGCCTTTTCTAATTTCAACTGCTTGATCACTTTTCCTAGCATCTGTTCTGCCTTTTGAGTAGTTGCACTGGTTTTGGTTAGATCATTAACAATCAATTGGCCTGTCTGTATATGTAAATTAAATTTATCAAATAAAGGGATTTTCTTCGCATAAACAATCAAATTAACAGTTCTAAAAATACTTGATGATCCTACTGCCATTTTAGATGGGTGAGAAAAATAAATCTTAAATTGGTCCTTTTCTAGGTCCATGGCAGTCAACAATCTAGTTTGGTCAGGAGTAATCTAATATTAAACTTGCACTTCCATAGTAGCTTTCATATTTTGATTCCTATCTGCAATTTGAGAAAAAAAATTCTTTATCAAAGGAAATTCATGCTGAACATCTCCATGTCTTGTCGGTGAAGCTAGTACATTCTGACCATCTCCTAATTGAAGGAGGAAACCAGGCTAAACTCTTGGTATTTCTTTGATCAGTCTAACACTCTTCTCAGCTCTTTTTTCTTCATGTTCAGCTCAACAACTGTCTCTTTACTTATTTTTCTCAAATTTTCAGAAATAATCAAAGTCCAAATGCTGGAACTAACATAGTCTACAAAAATTTTGTTAACCGAATTTTCTATTTCAGGCTTACTGTCATGAATGAAAGTAGAATATCCATTTTGAACCCTTCTGTTAGAGATTACCTTGTGAGGATCATAGGCCAATTTCTCACCTAGCAATAATTGCATGCCTTATAACATTCTGTTAGCTTCATTTGATGCTTGCCTCATATTCACTATCAATGGCTCCACAGACACAAAAAGCTTAAACAAATGACCCTTCTTCATTGGAACAAAATGCCCTTGGTCTACATTAAGACTCTGTCTAATAAATTCCAATGAAAACAACCTCATAGGGACAAAAATTGACAATCTATAAGGTTCTATCCCAGCTCCATATGATCTAATTTACGAATGATATTCATACACAAACCAATCCCAAAATTTACAATTAGTGCTTAATTGAAGAAACTCCTAATATTTTGGTAAGAAACATGAGGAGAAACTCCATTCAAAACATTATAAGAAATTGGAATAAAATAAGTAGAAAAATCAAACACCCCTCCTTCATATGGTTCATTTCTTACTCTATCTGTCTAGAGAACTACTTACTATATTTTCTTATTTACATCCATAATATTTAGCCCCAACTCTAAAAATTATTCTACATTTTGATACAAAAATAGATAAGTCATAAGTGGAGGGAACCTCAGGGACCCGGTAAGGGACAAGCTCATGAGCTGACTGTTAACAAACCCTTGCCAGTAAGAGGGAATATCCAACACCACTTGAGGCTTCATCATTAACGCAAACAATCACAATATTGACCTATCAATTTGAGAAACGTCTTCTCTTCCAAGTATCTTTGACAGAGATTGTAGCACTGGCCTGACTTCTGCAATAAAAATCTCCAATGGAAATTATTTATCATCGGTTGAAAATTGATTTGTATCCAACTTCAAAAAGAAAATGACCTGGGTAAACTCTTTTCCTCCAATATTATCATACAATGCTACCAATGTTTCATTAGTGAACTGGACATATGAATCTGACTCAGGATAACACGGGGCTTGGCGAACTAACTGGATTTTAACCTCAAGGACATTTTCCCCTAAGAAATTCATCACAAAAAATTACGGCGATACAATGAAGACACAAACCAACATACAAATTCTTGAAAAAGATGTGTTTTGGGGATACATGCAGACAAAACACAAGAATTGGCCATAGCTGAATAGGCGGGCCAACTTTTTTCATTCAAAAGGACTTGTTGGTAGAAGGACAAATGCTCAATGGCACAGACAATATCCTGAATGTTTGGCTTAGTGTATATGAGAGGAATATGGCTAGAAGAGCCAGACAAAGAAGATTTCTTAGCCATGGAATAGTTCAAAGTGGCAAACAATTAGGTGTAGAGATAAAAAATGGAGTCACTACGATGAGTTCGTGGACAATTGAGAATGAAAACTGATAGGAAAAAAAATGAAACCCTTAAATAGATGGGGCGGCCGTTTAATCATTAATGCTAAGTTAAAGCTTAAACCGACAAATAATGGTACCATGACATGACACATGAGATATCTTCATCTGGATGCATACGTCACTGCGAGGGTGTTGTCAGGTATGGAGCATCTGTCGGGGTCTTTCCCCCGCAGTGGGTGAACCGCTGATTCTTGATTGGCCAATGGTCAGCCAGAACAACTACAGAGTCATCTCCTCTATTAAGCTGCAGGTTATTTGTGCCCACAGGTTCCCGCTGATCTATATCAAATGAAACTTGCTTTAATCCTGCCCAACAACTTGCATAGGTGTTAGTTAGAACACTCAGTCCCACCTTCATGTGCTCTTCGAAAAAAATTTAATTGATCAATATGAGAAAATGAAATAATTTTCACACATATGAAGAATTTACATTTTATCATATATGGTTTTTTTTATCTTTGAAAATATTTGTTTAACTTTTTATTTTAAATTTTTTTAATTGTAATTTTAAAATTTTATTAATTATACTTTTATAAAAAGATATTTTAATATTTTATTTTTCAATTTTTTTATTTTTTTGTTTTATGCATGTATTTGGTTTCTCATGATCGATTTTTCCTTTAAATTTATTATTTTTATTCTTTTTTCTGGGTCTACTTTGGTTTTGCTAATTTTTTTTCTTTATTTAATTTTCTTTATTTCGTTTTATCCTAAGTGTTTTTTTTTTTCCGTTGTTGTTGATAATTTAATTATTAACATATTTTTTAATTAAAAATATATTATTCTATATAATATTTATTAATACTAGCTTATCTAGTTTTATTCTTTTATTTGATAACTTTATGTTCTATTAATTTATTTTCTATTTTTATTTCATTTATTTATTATTTTTATTCTTTTGTTTTCAATGATTAATTTATTTTTGCTAGGTTATTTTTTTAATTTAATCTATTTTATGCTTTGTTTATGCTTGATTAGTTTATTCAATAATTAGGTGTAATTTTATTATTAAAAATTATATTATAGTATATTTTATTATTTACTTTTGACTTAAGGCATACTTGTAATTTTTTTATTAATTCTGTAATGTTCTTGTCTTTTACTCATTGCATATATATATATATATATATATATATATATATATATATATATATATATATATATATATATATGAATTGCAAAGAATTCATTAAATTCCTTGTTGATGAACTACACTTAGTAGTTACTAGTTGCACATCTCTGCTATATATATGTGAATTGTCTTGATCAACACATTTATCAAATTTCCTCATGATGAACTACACTTAGTAGTCTGAAATACATAGATACTGAAATATCTAATCTGATTTTGATGAAGAATTTTTTTAATACTTATATAATAAAAATTATTTTTCTTTTATTTTTTATTCTCACTTTAAAATCAATTTTAAGTTATAAAAAATAATGGCCAACAAATCTATATATTAGATTTACTCTTTCAAGTCTTTTTATATTAAATAAATCTTATATTGTGTGTCCTTTAAAAATTATTATATATTTCATTTTTAAATGCTTTCTATATTAAATAAATCTTATATTGCATGCCATTTTAAAATTACTTTTTAAAATTTTGTATCCTTAAGTTTAATGAACCTAATGGTCAGGTATTGAACCATGTAATTTTTACCTTCCACTTCACAGTCCCTCACAATCTAGTTGGTGAATGAAGAATGAAAATATAGTTTTTTCAATTAAAATTTTTCTCTAATGATCCCCTTCTTTCCAACCATACCCTTCTATTAAATGACATATGCTTGTATTTACAATTAAAATTTTATCTAATGATCCCCTTCATTCCAACCATAGCATTCCCTTATTTTATAGTTTCCAAGAAAATTTTCTTTAATGACCCCCTTCATTCCAACGATAGCCTTTCCTTATTTTATAGTTTCCAAGATTCCTTAAATTAGGACATATTTCTTTCAAACTAAAATCCCTTTTATTCCAACCATTGCCTTTTCTTATAACATAATTCCCGAAATTCGTTAAATTAAGACATATTTCTTTCACACTAAAATTTTTTTTTCAAACTACATGTTTCTGCCAAAAGTGCACAACCAAACACCTTGTTAACACTTCTATACGTATTTCTCAACGTATTTTTCAAACTATTCCATTTATCCCTACCCATATACCTACATTTTGCAGGTTCTCACATTTCAAGGCATCTTTCCAACAACTCATCATGGAGCCTGCTCTAACAGAGAATGTGAATGCTTTTCTACTAGTTGGGTCTACATCACTCTGCCATATGTACAAATATTCGAACTCAACCTTATTCCTTCCATAAAGACATCATCCACGCGCTATCGTGTTTCCCTTTCTGATGATGCTTTCCAACACAAGAATTTGCTGACGTCTGCGTATAATGGCCATGTCACCTATGGTGACCTCCAAGTTGGGTCAATTATCATTCTCAAAAAATTCGCTTGCACATTTTTACAAAACAATGCGTATGTTCGCACTCTTCACCCCATCCTTTATGCATTTTTCCTGATTTCCCATCTCTATCCCACTTACACTACAAATAATAACCCTTTGCTTTCTTGTTTTTTTTTTCCCTTTCCTCCAGCACTATAAAATTTCTTGAGCTCGAAGTTTCCCATTGTCAAGCATCTTTGGTTGGGGACCCAAACCTTCTTCAAATTATTCAACCATCAAAATTCATATCTGGTTCTTCAACTTCTCAAAAGCCCTGCAGTCATACACCCATGCTACCAGGGGATTCCACTTCAATGTTAACTCAGGTGTCCTCTTCTACATCTACTATGATTCCATTCACGGTGCTTAGTCCCTATCATAAATATTTTTATATCCAAGGTCGATTTATTGCAAAGCAACCATTCGATTGTACAACAATGCCCGTGGCTCTGAAAAGGTCTTCGGCTTCAACCTTGTTCATTATGCCAATGACACAGTCCATATTTCTGCCTATAATGGGATATGGGACTCCTTGCATGCCCTCGTGCAAGTTGGAAAGGCTTACATGTTCTTAGATGGCACAGTCAAACCATCAAACCCAAACTACAATCATCTAAATAGCAGATGGGAGGTCTTCCTCTTTACAACTTCCACCGTCCAAGTTTTCTTAGATTATGCTCCAGATATTCCTTTCCACCGCTTTCTCTTTAAACCTATCAGTTAAATTGGAACTGCAGACCTCAGATCATTTGTTGACATCATCTGTGTAGTCAAAACCAGCTCCCCTAATTCGAACATTCGACAAAGAGATGGAACTGAAAAAGTAAAAAAAACTCTCACCTTGGAAGACATGTATGTTGGAAATATTTCCATTAACGGCAAAGGTTCAGAAAGGAGCAACACCAGAATCATCGTTGATGGAAAATGAGTAGAGAACCAGCTATACGACAAAGGAGAAGATTAGGAAAAAATTCACAAAGAAGAAGAGGCGGAGGAAGAAAAGGAGAAAATGGAGCAGAGACACAACAAAGAAGCAGAGGCAGTAGAGGCGGAAAATAAGTAGAGGTAGCAAAGAAGTAGAGGCAATGAAGGCAACTAAGGCAGTGAAGGTAGTAGAGAAGCAGCAAAGGCGTGGAGCAAGCGAAAGAATCCCAAGTCGGAGTGAATAGAGAATAGAATAAGAAGCTCAGGAGACATCATCGCACTTAGAAACTGAATAAAGCTCAGGGAGGAAAAGCGTGGAGGAAGCGATGTTGAAGAGTGATGATAGTATAAATCTCAAGAGAGAATCGCATTGAAAACATTAAACAAGCTTAGGAGGAGCAGCACAAAGAAACATGTGTTACAAAGCAGGGACAGTATAAATAACAGAAATCGATTAAGGCAGAGATCACTTACAAATTTTCCAAAGGAGGGTAATGTTTGGTCAGGATTAGATCGCAAAAGTGAAGGTGAGAGATGGACGACAGAGATCAAATCACTAATCACAACATGTAAAAGTTTAGCATTAAGGATTTGCATGTTAAGTTAAAGTATTGGTGATGGAAAATGCAGAAGACACGTGTTGGCGCAACGCAACTTCGCAGATCACAAGAAATAGAAAATAATCACAAATTAAATATTATGAAGTGCTAAGTGCGATCATATGTGGACCGTTAGATCTGGGGGCAGATCAACAACGGACAATGAATCGTGAGCTCGCACATCATAAATGTTAGCAAATAGTGCTAAGGAACATTAATTTTTTTGTGATACGGTAAGGTTAGAATATGCGATGCGACGACGGGAGACCATGTGGAGGCGTTGCGCATGAGCACACGCTACAAATTTCATGGTTTTTACTTAAGAGTTCACACGGTAAGTTGGATGCGATGTGATGCGATAGCATATCGCCGAAAATAGGAGATAAGTTTGTTGAAAATTTTTAAAACTTGTGGGAAAGTGAAATATAATGCACTATGATTAGTCACTGCGTTGTGGGAACCTTCAACCAAATTTAAGTGTGTATGTCGAGCTTTTTTAGTGTTAAATTGCATCAAAGGTTGAAAAGGGAATTATAACGTTAAAAATTTGATACGCCAATATACAACATGAGACTTGATGTGATAACGTTCGAAGTCGAGATCTAATGTATTTCAAGTGCGGGGCTATGTGATTTTATGAAGAAAACATTGGAAGCAGAGGATCACTCAGGTAACAAAGGAAAGGCTGAACAAAAGAGATAAAACACTGGGCAAATGACCTGACGCTCGTGTAGAGGTGTTATGCGGCTATGGGTGTTTGATTACAAAGACTCAACGTGGGCAGAAGGAGACTGGGGTAAGTAACCCGACATAGAGCAAAGGAGAAGAGAAGAGCATAGAACATTGTAGGTAAGATATTCAATAGGAAGACATGGTTTAAAGCATAAAGGCATGGGTCAAGTTGGTAAGATAGTAATGTAGCAGCACAGTTGGAAATATAATAGCAAGCATATAAGACAAAGGGACATCAGGTAGAGAAGACAAGATGAACAGAAAAGAAAGAAGTTGAAAGGTCTAAAGTTAAATACTATTGTAACTGTAAATGTAAATTCATTGATTATTTTTATATTGTTTGTGATGCAAAGGCAAGTCTCCGTAGGCAAAGAAAAACTCCAATTTAATTCTGAAATGAGTAGACAGTGTTGTAACCTCCTGAAATGATGAGCAAGAAAATGAGAAGGTGGAAGGCAAAGAGCTGTGCCTGTTCATTTCATATTCCCATATGGAATTCAAATAGTGAGAGGGTGATCTCTATAAATGATGTTAATATCATATGCATTATAAGGTTAGAGAGTGGAAGAAGACGAAGAAGCAAATAGAGAAGTTTTGAAGATTCAAAAATGATTTAAAGCAGATATAAAGGCAGGAGGGATAACAGTGCAGAAGGAGAAAAAGAGAGTTGATATCTAGGTAAATCAACATATTATTTTATTGTAGATTGAGGAATTTGGTGCTTCCATATTAATTTGTAGCTTGATAGATGTCCAGTTGTAGTTGGTTTAGGTAGGAGCCTTCTATGGGTTGTACCTACAGAAAATACATGGGAGTTGGTGCTTCCATTTCAAGTTGTAGCTTGATAGATGTCCAATTGGATCTAGTTGAGGTAGGAGCCTCCTGTGGGTTGGAGCTTGCAGAAAACATATGGGAGTTAGAGCTTCCTTGAAAGTTGTGGCTTGCAGAATTTGAGGTAGTAGCTTCCTGTAGGTTGGAGCCTACATAAAATCTGTGGTGAGAGGGAGTTGGAGCTTGCCTTTGCATCACAACAATAATAAGATGTCTTTTTCTCCCTTATGGGTTTACACTTATATCTGTTTTCTATGTGCATGATGATTATGTTTTGATACGATGTATTTAATCAGCTTAATACCTACTGCTCACATATTAAGATTTTTGGTTCATTATACATTAAGTTGAGCATGAAATGAAGATGTGAATAAGTTTTAAAAAGAATTTTTTAAAATACCATGAATGTATTAAACTGATTCACCCCCCCCCCCCCTCTCAATTTAACTAAGGGTTCAAAATTGGTATCAGATCAAGTTCCTTCTGTATCAGTTTAACAGTTGGAAGGAGATCCTAGGTCCCCAATATGGCTAGCCTAGAAGGATGCTCAACAAATAAAGCCCCATTTTTTACTGGCAGAAACTATGCCTTCTGGAAAATAAGAATGAGGATATACATAATGTCTCTAGGAATATAATTTTTGGATGTTGTGGAGTTAGGATATGCCCCAAAGGATTCTGACACAGAGAAATATACCAAACAAGATTTTATAGTTAATAAAAAAGCAATGAATGCACTTTTGAGTTGTCTCTGTGAGTATGAATTTATCAAGGTAATTCACAGTGTGACTACCAAGGAAATATTGAATTTATTGGAAGGTATCCATGAGGGAGATAAAAGGGTGAAGGTGATAAAACTGCAAGCCTATAGAGCCTAGTTTGAAAATGTCAAAATGAATGAAGAATAAGGTGTAGCCAGCTTCTTTTTAAAGGTTGCAGAAGATGTGAATAATATGAAAGCTCTAGGAGAAACCATTAAATAATGTGTAATTGTACAAAATATATTGAGATATCTACCATCAATATTTAACCCTAAGGTTTCTGCCATAGAATAAACAGCTAGCTGCGAAACATTGACCATGTTCCATTTAAGTGATTTAATTGTGGAAGAGTGGAGCACTATGCATCTAATTTTCCTCATAATAAAATGGAGAATCAGTCAAGAAGGAAAGAGAAAACCAATTTGATCACTAGGCTAAAAGGGAACAGATTTAATCAAAGATCATTTTATGTTCAACAAGAGAGCAGTGTATCTAAAAGCTCAGATGAATCCCCCAATGAAGAAGGAACTTTAGAATTTATCTTGATGGCCAAGGAAGAGCTTGAGGAAGATCTCATGGAATTTGAAGACGGAGGTGAGGTAGATTTTGACAGGGAACTAATTAGTGTCATGGAGGAAATAAGCAGACTTAAAATTAATAGTAAGAAATAGAAATATATTCTTTCAAAATATGCTAAGAAAGAACCAGATTCAAAAGACCTTATTAATTTGAATATTGAAATAGAAGAATCAAAGAAAATAGAGGATATTCTGAGAAAATAAATAAAGGAGAAAAATCAAGAGCGAGAAAAGTTGGAAGAAGAAGTGGTAAGCCTGAGGAAGAAATTAGAAAAGGTCCAAATTGAATTAACTATGAATATTTCTCAAATGAAAATTGCTGGTCATTTGGACAAAATGATTAATGCTCAAAGATCTACTAATATAAAGACAATGATAGGACATGAAGGAGAAACCAACAAATCCAAGGTAGAAGATAACAAGAATGTCATTTTTGTAAAATATGTAAAGGATAATGAAGTAGCAAAAAGGGGATCCACAGGGTTAGAAACCAGTAATACCATGATATTTAACGAAACAATCGGAAACAAGAAACAACCTCTAGTGACAAATAACGAAACGAAGATCCATTCAACTGCAAAAAAGTCATTCACAACTAAGGATGAATTGAAAAAATTTGGAAGATGTCAAAGGAGGCTCCTTCCTCCTGCGAGAAGCATCACTTGCTTCGCCTACCACAAAAGTGGACATATTGCGACATACTATAAGATAAAGCAACTCTAGTCCAACCAGAAAAATATATAACAAACAAAAAAATTACCTCAATCAACTCTCTCTACCAGAGACATATACTACTTCTATGGGTATCTTTTTTTACTGTAAGGGTTCGATCATAAAACAATGGAGTGAAGAACGTATATACAGAGACTGGTGTATGGAAACTCAAGGGGAATTATGAACAATGGTGGAGTCTCTTGTATGAATAATCCTTTCAAAAATGCAATCAAGTGTTTTAGTTGCCATAAATTTGGGCACAAGTCTCACGAATTTCCTCTGAAATATTGTGGTCCATCTCCTTAGGAAAGTTACCAAACTAACAACTGAATGCAATGGAGAAAGAAGCTAAATTAGTGTGATCTGGTTATAATAGCTCAATATCATAAAATCCAATGGCATGTGGACAGTGGGTGATCAAATCATATGACTGGAGACCGAAGCAAGTTCATAACCTTTGATGAAAAGAAATCTGGAAATGTAACATTTGGCAATGATAAAGTAGGGAAAATCAAGGGAAAAGGCTCAGTCAGCCTAAACAGTGGAACATGAGAGGCTTAGGATGTACTATTTGTGGATGGTCTGAAAACCAATCTGCTAAGTGTTAGTCAAATGTGTGATAAAGGCTGTGAGGTCCTCTTCAGAGCCCAAGATTGTGAAGTAAGGTTTATCACCACACGAAAGACCTTGATCAAAGGTGTTCTAACAGAGAACAATGTCTATATAGTATAAGAAGAGAATGAAGCATGCCACATCGGGAAACTTGATGAATCATTGTTATGGCATAGAAGATTGGGACATCTAAAAGCTGACCACATCATCAAATTGAGAAAGAATAAAGCGGTTAGAGATTTGCCCAAAATTAAGAAGCCTCCAAATACCATTTGTAATTCTTTCCAATTGGGCAAGAAAACTCGCACATCATTCAAGGCTAAAGACCAACTATCCACAAGTAAGCCACTTTAGCTTATACACATGGACCTGTGTGGACCTTCAAAAAATAATGCACCAGGTGGAGAATCATATTTCATGGTGATAATAGATGATTTTTCTAGACTGACATGGGTGGAATTTCTCAAATCACACTGGGAAATGTGCAACACTTTTCCATTGATTTCAAGGGGGGGAGGAAAATCAAGTAGAGGAAGAAAAGACACCTCTCAGAATGATAAGGAGAGGAAGTATTGGAGTATTTCCATCAATGCCAAAGGGGGAGACTTTTGAAAATATTGCCATTGATGGTAGAGGTATAGAAAGGATCAACACCAGAATCATCATTGATGGCAAAAGAGTAAAGAACCAACTATAAGACAAAGGATAATATTAGGCAACAATGCACAAATCATCAAAGGCAGAGGGAGAAAAGTAGCAAAGGCACTAGAGAGGCTGAAAAGAAACAAAGGTACAGAGGTAGAAAATAAGTAGAGACAAAAAAGGAGTAGAGGAAACAAAGAAGGAGAGGTAGCAGAGGCAGTGAAGGAATCTGAGGCAGCGAAGGTAGCAGAGAAGTAGCAAAGGCATGCAACAAGCGAAAGAATCCCAAATCAGAGTGAATAGAGAATAGAAGAACAAGCTCAGGAGAGATCATCGCACTTAGAAACATAATAAATCTCAGGGAGGAGAAGAGTGGATGAAACAGTGTTGCAGAGCAACGACAATATAAATCTCAGGAAAGAATCGCATTGAAAACTCCGAACAAGCGCATGAGTAGTAGCGTGAAGGAACCCATGTTACAAAGCCACTACAGTGTAAAGAATAGAAATATACTAAGGAAAATATCACTTATAAAGTTTTGAAATGAAGCGAATGGATGGTCAGGATTAGATCGCAAAATTGAAGGAGAGAGATGGACGATAAAGATCGAATCGAAAATCGCGACATTTAAGAGTTTATCATTACGACGTCGCATGGTAAGCTAAAGTATTTGGGATGTGAAATGGAGAAGACACATGCTGGGATGGTGGAACATCACAGACCACAAGAAATAGAATATAACCACAAAGTAAATCTTATGAAGTGCGAAGTTTAATGAGATGAGGACCATTAGATTTGGGGGTAGATCAATGGCAGACAGTGAATCACAGACCCGCACATGCAAATGTTAGCAAATAATGCTAAGGAATGTTAATTTGTTTGCGATGCGGTAAGGTTAAAATATGCGATGCAACAAGGGGAGAACACGTGGTGGCATTGCGCATGGGTGCACACTGAATATTTCATGGTTTGTACTTAATATTTTGCACCGTAAGTTGGATAAGATGCAATGCGATCGCATATCACAGAAAACAAGAGATACTTTTGTCGCAAAACATTAATACTTGTGAGCAAGAGAAATGCAATTCTCTGTGATTGGTCACCACATTGTGGGACCCTTCAACCAAATTTAAGCGTGTATGCCAAGCCTTTCTAGTGTTAAATCACATCAGAGGTTGAAAAGGGAATTATAACAGTAAAAATTTGATATTCCGAAATACAACATGTGACCTGATGCGATAACATTCAAAGCGAAGATCTGATGTATTTCAATTCCGGGGCTATGTGATTTTATGAAGAAAACATTGGAATTAGAGGATGAATCAAGTAACAAAGGAAAGGATGAATGCAAGAGATAAAACTCTGGGCAAATGACCCGAGACTCGTGCAGAGGTGTTATGTGGCTACGGGAGTTTGATAACAAAGAGTAAACGTGGGCATAATGAGACTCAGGTAAGTAAACTGACATAGAAAAAAGGAGCATAGAAAAACATAGAATGATGGAGGTAAGATATGCAATAGGAGGAGGTAGTGTAAAGCATAAAGGAATATGTAAAGTCGGGCTAAGACAGTAATGCAATAGCACAGTTGGAAATATAATAGCATGTAGAGAAGACAAAGGGGTAGTAGGTAGAGAAGAAAAGATGAACAACAAAGAAAGAAGCTGAAAGGGATAAATTGAAATACTATTTTAACTATAAATGTAAATTCATTAATTATTTTTATATTGTTTGTGATGCAAAGGCAAGTCTCCATAGGCAAAGATAAAATCCAATTTAATTCTAAAATAATTAGACAGTGTTGTAACCTCCTGAAATGATGAGTGAGAAAATGAGGTGGAAGGCAGAGAGTTGTGCCTGTTCATTTCATATTCGCATGTGGAATGCAAACATCGAGAGGCTTATCTTTATAAATGATGTTACTGTCATATGCATTAGTAGGTTACAGAGTGGAAGAAGAAGATGGACCAGATAGAGAAGCTGTGAAGATCCAGAAATTATTTAAAGCATGTATAATTGCTGGAAGGACAACAATGAAGAAGGATAAAAATAGAGCTGATATCCACGTAAATCAACATATGGATTTACTGTAGAGTGAGGAAGTTGGTGCTTCCATATCAAGTTGTAGCTTCATAGATGATCCAGATTTTATGCAGGAACGTAACAGAATATAGATATAACCATAAACATAGAGATGCAACAGAAATTTTTCTTCATTTTATGAATAAATTAATGACTAAAATAAGCTTACAAACATAATGGAAACAAGCTACGGTGTTGGTAGCATATCTCTGAGAAGAGATGTGACGTACGCAGGCCTCTGAACTATGTTACATTGAGGCTCGAAGGACTACTACAGACATAATGGAAATAGATGAGCTAGGGTATTGGCAACGTATCGCTAAAAATATATGTGACAGCTACCAGCCCCTAAACTATGTTAAAATGAGGCTCAAGGGCCTATTTATTGTCGAGAAAAAATGTAGAATCTGAAACTTCCAAAAACCTAACCCTAAGAGATGAAGCTCCAAAAATGTGGGCCCCGTTTGGGTAAATTGGTGTTTCAACTACCTCGGGATGTAAATTTGGCATTCAATCTCTGTTTGATGTGCTCATTATCTCATTAGAAAGATCTATTCGAGGAGTAAAACTTTTTATGCAATAAAGAAAATATCGGTCACTCTCGGTTTTCCCAAAAAACGTCGTTTAGGGCCTCAAAATGGCTCCGAAAGTTCAGGACCCGAAAAAATGTAAATAATAGTAAGTTGTGCCAAAACTGAAGAGCTGAAAGAGACAATACTGGGGCGCCAAGTGGAATAGGTGGGTGGCCACCAATATCCACGTGGATCATTCCTCCCTCCTTAGGAATAAATGGTCCCCATTGCGTTGAGATCCTCCATGAGATGAGGAAAATTCTATTGAACTCGGCATTAGATTTGTCAAAGATGTCATGGACCTACAGGCGGACATGCTAGATGCATTTAGGAAATTTCGTTTCTTTATCAGCCTTAGATAGTACATGTGTGGAATTTGTATGTTTAGTTGCTGAAGGTATGGAAACATTAGGCGGCGATGTGTCGGGGGTCAGATCAATGGAGTGCTTGTCCTGACAGTGTAGAGGAACCTCTGTGAGTGAGGATAAAATTTCCTCATATTCCTCCATGACTTTATCCATCTACTGCAGCCATGTAGGGGAGCCCTATTTCAAGGTTGTGGCCATAATTTTCTTCTTTCCCCATGAGCGATTTGTAAGGAAAAGAAATTTCCTGGTTTGGGAAACAATCTTACTGTGTTGTTTTGCAATAGTCAAAGAGATGACAGGAGGTGGTACTACCTTTGGTATCCTATACAAGTTATTTCCCAAAGTAATAACAACAGCACGAGGCCTAGACTCATACATAGCATGTCACCTCCACAAGTATGGTTGGCCCAATAATACATTAGATACATCAAGAGGAGCAACATCACACAATACATCATCCGTGAATGACTTTATATTGTATGGAAGGCGACACTATTGGCGGATGCGGATATCTCTCCCAGGGTGAAGCCACCTGATGCTATATGGCTGTGAGTGTGCTATGGTCGGTAGGCCGAGCCGCTTCACGACCTTTGCTAAAATGAGGTTCATTTGGCTTCCGCTATCGACAAGGAATTGCAGTGGAGAACCCTTCACCCACATCTGCGAATGGAAGAAGTGCTCCACCGCCTTTGGATCCTCGAGATCCTCCCTCTGGATCTTGGTGGTGGCAATAATTGCACTAGGATCCGCATCAATGATCTACTTCTCTTAGTCATTGACTTTGTCTGGTTCCGACTCAGGATCAGAAAATGCATATGATTCGGGTGCCTTTAGTTAGGCCACCAACGACTGTTTGGCACGAAACTCGTTTGTGCTATGAGTGGGGATGTTATGAAATTCACACCACTTCCATGTTTCCTTATTTTGATTTGTGGTGTTGTTATGAGTCATACCTCTTTGGCCTTGCCCCTTGTTCTTCCCTTCAGGGGCACCTTTCCCTTGATTTGGATTTACAGATCCAAAGTCTCACTTCTTTGGCTTAAATTTATGCTCGATATTGGCGGCATAGCGATATGTCGTGCCAAGCGATGTAATGTCCAGGAACTCCATTTCCTACTGAATATGTTTGTGCAGACAACCGTCGTACTTGAGCACCAAATGTCTCTCTGAATATTTAATACCCAACTTTGTGCGCAAGGTATGGAACAAATTCATAAGTTTGTGCACATCTTGATCCCTTTGCTACCGCAACGTGGTCCATTGGATGTATTTGTCCTCATAGCTCCCCACAGGGTAATATTGTTTCTTGATGTCATCTCAGAGTGAATACCAAGTGGGTGTGGCAAAGAACATATAGGGTTCCCCTTCATCCTCTTGATCATGGTAGGTTTCCCACCAGTATTTGACATGGGGGGCAGCTTTGAGGAGCGCAAAAATAACATTTTCTTAGTCGAAGAAATCATCGATCGAGAAATACCCTTCTAGCAAATTTAACCATCTATCTATGACGTCTCCATCTATCTAGCCTTCAAATATAGGAATGTCAAAGTTTACCTATACCTTGAAGGGAGTGGCGCTTCTAGAGTGGTTGTTGGATACAAATGCGCCATAGGTGGGGAGTTGTTGAAGGATATGAGAAAATTTATCCATCATCGCGTTACTTTGTTTCTTGAGGGCCTCCTCGAGCAATATTTTCATAGGATCTCCTGCTTCCTCATCTTTATTTTCTTCCGCCATGGGAGGTCGTCGGGGTTTGTGAGGCTGAAGTTGCATTGGTTCAACTAGATCGAGCCCTAACTCCTTATACCCTGACCACGTTGGGTACATGAAAATAAAAATAGAGAAAGAGTAGACCGCTCTAATACCACTAATCTGGATTTTATGCAGGAACGCAATAGAATACATATATAACCATAAACACAAAGATTTAGTGGAAATAATGCTTCGTTTTATTAATAAAAGAATGACTGAAATAAGCCTACAAACATAATGGAAACAAGCTAGGGCACTGGTAGCATATCTCTGAGAAGGGATGTGGCATATGCAAGCCTCTGAACTGTTGGAAATATGATGCAGAGTGTTGTCCTTGATGGCAACCCACGGAATGAAGATGAAGACATGCGACTGTTGACATGTGTTGTCCTTGATGGCAATCCACCTGATGAAGTTATGCTTGACTTGATGGACTTGGTAAAAGATGTAAATCTGATGTTTGTTGACAATATGATGCTGAGTGTTGTCCTTGAAAGGCAACCCACTTGATGAAGATGATGACAACTTACTTGATGAAGTTGTGCTTGAGAGAATATGTTCCTGATGAAGGAAATATGATGTATCTACAGTGTGTACAGAAGGCAATGAAGAAAAGAATTCAGAATGTGCTCAAAGCATGATGAAAAGAGTATGTCTCTTTGTATACGCGGATATTCCTAGGTGAAGTCGCGTATGCACGCGGAAAAGAACGTGCCAAGTCGCGTATGGGCTAAAGCGCTAAAAAAGTACAAAACCAAGGGTAACCACCATGGTATTGACCCATTGTATTGGGTAATGATCCGCCTAATTGACCCCGTCCAGGTAGTTTTGGGCTCATGGTATTGTTTTGGCCCATGGTATTGAAAAAGGGGCTCATGGTATTGAAAAAAGGATAAACCTATATAAGGAGAAGAAATTCATTGTGCAAATCATGAGTGTGGGTGCAAGATGTCTGAGCTTGAATGAATACTTCTCTCTGAAGTATATCTGAATGGAAAGGGTTACACTTGAATGATAAATCTGAATGTATGATGCACCAATGATGAAGAAGGGGATCTAGGTCTGAATTGCTCTTGTATTTGCTAGATCTGATTATGGAAGGCTTAGATCTGTGATGAGGCGAGCATCTAGGCGAACATCTGTCTGAAGCAAAAGGGTAGATCTGAACTGAATATCTGATCTGATGAAGTATGCTGCTCTGTAATGATTGAAGATCTATACGCTGCTTCGCCGCGGAGGAAGCGCGTATATACGCAGCTTGGCTAGAATATAAGAGCGTATACGCAATGAGAAATGCTCTGCTTGAGGGTATACGCTGGTTTGTGTGGACGGAAGCGCGTATATACGCGACATCAGTGAAGGGAAAGCGCGTATGAAAACTAGGGTTTGCTGAAGCAAGGGGTATGAAATATCTGATCTTTATGTTTGTGCTTAAAAGTACGGAAAGGGTTCGGTCTGGAAATATGATGAAATGTGGCCTGCAAGTGTTGTTCTATTGAAATGGTTGGATCCAGTGTGAAAATTGATGAAACGTGGTCCAAGGTGGTGCTGAAGGTTGTAGCCTTCAGTCAGGGGGTCGTAGCTCCCTTCCAGGTGAGGCTGGTAAATGAGATCGGGGGGTCGTAGCTCCCTTCCAGGAGAGGCTGGTAAACGAGTCAGGGGGTCGTAGCTCCCTTCCAGGAGAGGCTGGTAAACGAGCGCAGGTGGGTGCCTGCGTGCTGGTCAAGTCTGCGCCAGCACATATGTTGTAAGATGTTTTCTCTATAATAAAATATTGAAGGCTGAGCAACTGCAGCGGTGGTTTTCTCCCAATTTGGGTTTCCACCTAAAAATCCTGGTGTTCATGTGTGATGCTTTGTGTGATGGCTTATTCTGTTATTACTGCACATGTTTACAGTTTATTGAACATCTGATGAATGAATGATTGAATGATCTAAGTGAAGAGTTAATTACATATCTATATCTCTGTGTATACGCGAGTTTAATAAAGGGGATCCGCGTATATACGCCGGTTTACTGAAGGAAAGTAGCGTATGGGTTTTAAGGAATGAAAAAGTAAAAAGTTTTGAATATGCTATAAATACTGATTCACCCCCCCCTCTCAGTATTTTTCCCAACAATTGGTATCAAAGCAGGTCCTTCTGCAGAAGCTTGATCGCTTGAAGGAGATCCGTCACAATGGGAAGTATACATACAAAAGCCTTGCTGAATTTTGGTGCAAAAGTATGGGCTCTCATGAAAGAGTGTGAAAAAGAAAAGGGTACCTTTGTGGATTCTCTAGAAGACAATAATCTTCTTGAAGAAAACATTCAACTCAAAGTAAGCCTAGAAGAAAAGAACATAATCATTGAGACTTTTAAAAATCAGCTTGAAGCAAGAGAAAAACGAATGGAGGATCTAGAATGTGAAGTAGTGAGTCTAAGGAAGGATAATGAGAAATTGAATTCTCTCAATCTCAGATTTGCTAAAAGTTCAGAAACCTTGGATGAGATTATCAAGGTACAACGGTCTCCTTTTATAAAAACAGGTCTTGGATATACTGGGGAATCTTCTCAGAAATCAGCACCAAATTCTCCAAAAGCAGCCACTGCTGGTTCTCTACATTCAGCCACTCAGCAAGAGAACAAAGGATCTTTACAGGTAAAGCAAGATCACCTCAATTCAAGAAACACTAACGGGGAGATCTTTCAAAATGGCTACAACCAACAGGTAAAGTTTAATAGAAGATTTCATGATCACAGAAATTTCTACTTCAATGGTCAATGTTTCACATGTCACAACTTTGGTCATAAATCTATTCAATGTGTTGCATATAAAACCATCATGACCAGAGAAGCAAGAAAGATAAGGATGAATGATGAACCAAAGAAGAACACCTATAACAATTTTTCTCCTCTCCAAAATGAAGTTGAATGTACTTATTGCAATATCTTTGGTCATGAAGATTCTGAATGCAGGAGCAAGGTCCAGCCAAAAGAGCATGTTCCCTCAAGCTCTAAAGTATGGAAAAAGAAAGAATTACCGGTTGAAAATTGTGGGATAGCGTTATTTGCAGAGGGTGAAGAGAATCAATGGTATATTGATAGCGGGTGTTAAAGACACATGACAGGTGACAAAAGCAAGCTGCATACTTATAATGCTCTAGAGAAGGAAAAGAAAGTTACTTTTGGAAATGATACTCCTGTTGTTATTAAAGGAAAAGGGTCAGTATTTCTAAAAGAAAAGGGGAAGGCTAAAGATGTCATGTATGTGGATGGATTAAGGCATAACCTATTGAGTGTTAGTCAAATGTGTGATCAAGGAGCAGAAGTGGTCTTCAGTTCCAAAGAATGTGTGGTTCGTGATCTTGATACAGGTAAAATCATTATAAAAGGAAAAAGAAATCCAAGCAACCTGTATGTACTCAACGGCATAGAACAATGCTACTTAAGCAAATCTTCAGAAAATTGGCTATGGCATCGAAGACTGGGACATCTGAGTTTTTCTCAAATCAACAAAGCAAGCAAACTTCAAGTTGTTCGTGATCTTCCCAAGATCAATCTTCCAGAAAGTACCATATGCAAATCTTGTCAATTTGGTAAGCAGACCAGAGTCCGATTTAATGCCAAAGAAGGTTCATCAAGTAAGCCTCTTGAACTCATTCATACTGACATCTGTAGACCTATGAGGAAAAATTCATTACGTGGGGAAGAATACTATATCCTATTTATTGATGACTACTCCAGAATGTGTGAGATCGTGTTTATTAAACACAAAGATGAAGCCTTTGAAAAATTTCAGAAGTTCAAAGCACTGGTAGAAAATGAATTGGATTCAAAAATCAAGTGTCTTAGATCTGATCGAGGAGGAGAATATTCATCAAATGAATTCTTTGAATTTTGTGAACAGCATGGCATTAAAAGACAGTTCTCTGTAGCAGGCACTCCTCAACAAAATGGTGTAGCAGAAAGAATGAATAGAACAATTGTCCAAATGGCCAGAGCTATGCTTGCTCACTCTAATGTTCCTAACATGTTCTGGAGTGAAGCAGCACGTGCAGCAGTTAACATTCTCAACAAGGCTCATGTTCGGGTGAACAGTGATAAAACTCCATATGAACTCTGGTATGGCAAATCTCCCACTGTAAAGCATTTTAAATTTTTTGGAAGTAGATGCTTTATCAAAAATAATGATGAAAAACTTGGCAAGTTTGACCCTAGATCAGATGAAGGGATACTTCTTGGCTACTCATCTTCAAGCAAAGCATTCACATGTTACAATAAGAGGCTTCAAAAGGTTGTTGAATGTATTTATGTTGTGATTGACGAGTCTCCTGCAGCTCCTAAAGAAGAAAAACAAACAACAGAAGAAGATGATGATGACATATGGCCTTCTACATCAGATAGAAATGATATATACAGTGAATCAAATGAAGAACCTGAAAATGATTTATCTGAAAAGGCTCCATCCAGATATGTTCAAAAGAATCATCCTGAATCTCAAATTTTGGGAGACAAGGAATCAGGTGTACGAACAAGGAGAACTCTTGCGGGATCTTCTAGTAATTTGGCACTTCTATCCACAATTGAACCACACAATGTCAATGAATCTAGCAAATATGAATGTTGGAATAATGCCATGGATGAAGAAATTGAGCAAATTGAAAAAAATGACACTTGGGATTTGGTACCAAGACCTCATGATAAAAATGTCATTGGAACTAAATGGAGCTTCAAGAACAAGTTAAATGAGAATGGGGATGTTGTAAGAAACAAAGCTAGACTGGTTTGCAAAGGGTATACTCAACAAGAAGGTATAGACTTTGAAGAAACTTTTGCTCCTGTAGCTAGACTTGAAGCCATAAGAATGTTTCTTACTTTCTCAAGCTATCAACGAATCAAAGTTTATCAAATGGATGTTAAGTCTGCTTTTCTTAATGGTGATCTAGAAGAAGAAGTATATATAGAACAACCGGAAGGATTCATTTTGGGAAATGATGCAAATCTTGTTTTTAGACTTAAAAAGGCTCTGTATGGACTCAAACAAGCTCCAAGGGCTTGGTATTATCGTCTTGACAAATATCTTCATCAACAAGGATTTTCAAAGGGGTCTGCTGATAGCAACTTATACACAAAAGTTGAAAATGATAAACTATTGATTGTATTTGTATATGTTGATGATATCATTTTTGGGAGTAACGAAGAATCTATGAGTCAAAAATTTGCTTCTGTCATGCAGCAAGAATTTGAAATGTCTTTACTTGGGGAACTAACATTCTTTCTTGGCTTGCAAGTGCATCAATCTGCAGATGGTATATTTCTAACACAAGCAAAATATCTTAAGCAAATTCTGAAGAAGTATGGCATGGAAGAATGCAAACCTGTAAGTACACCAATGATAACCGGATGCAGTCTCAGTTCTAATGATGATTCTCCCCCTGTGAATCAACCAGAATACAGATCGATGATTGGAAGTCTACTTTATCTCACTGGGACCAGACCAGACATTATGCATGCTGTTGGGATTGTTGGACGATTCCAAGCTAATCCAAAAGAGTCTCACCTTCAGGCTGTCAAAAGGATATTCAAATATATACAAGGAACTCAAGACTTTGGTCTATGGTATCCAAAGGATGCTGATCTTACTCTTCATGCTTACACTGATGCAGATTGGGCCGGAAGTGTTGATGATCGGAAAAGCACTAGTGGTGGTGCATTTTACATGCGGCCCCGGTTAGTATCTTGGTTCAGCAAGAAGCTAAATTCTATTGCCTTATCAACGAGTACAGACGAGAATGTATTCATAGCATCTTGTCCATCTCAGCAACTCCTTTGGATGATGCAAACCTTGGAAGATTTTCAAATCAAATGTACTTCTCCTATCTCCATTATGTGTGATAATACGAGTGCCATCAGTATCTCAAAGAATCTTGTTATGCATTCAAAGACCAAGCACATCCCCATCAAGTATCACTTCTTACGTGAACAAGTGCTTGAACAAAAGGTGAAGTTGGAGTATGTTCCCTCCAAAGAACAAGTTGCTGATATTTTTACCAAACCTCTGCCCAGGGAAGCGTTCGAGTATCTAAGACAGAAGCTGGGAGTGTTCTCTGCCAGTCAAAAGAAAAAATCTGCATAAATTTTAGAAGATGGCTTGGGATACGCGGGTTTCCTGAAACACAGTCGCGTATGTACGCGAGTTCCTGCACATAAAACCGCGTATGTTTGGTTGCTGACAATTTTTTGGTTTGTTCAACATTCTTCAGCACAGCTGCAGTGCTGTCTGGTATCTCTGATACTGTTTGGTTTCTCTGGTGGTGTTCCAGTTCTCATAATTCTGTTTCTAATGTTTTGATGAAGATGCCTTGATGATTTGTTGGTGGAAGTTTTCAAGATGCACAAACTAAGGGGGAGCCTTAGTCATTTGGAAAGATGCTTGGATGCACAGACTCAGGGGGAGCATTAGCTTTGCTGAGTATAATGTAGTGTTGGCATTATGATGGTTCTGAAAATATGTTCTCTTTCTTGAGGACTTTCTGGTGTTGGTCTTAAAAGTTATATTTATAGTTTGATGAAAAGGTCTTGTTGAGACTCATGTTGTAAAATTGTAATATTCAGTCATGTAAGAACTTGTCAATTTTGTAAACCCACTTGGTTGGGTAGCTGAGTCAAAATTGTAAACCCACTTGGTTGGGTAGTTGAGTCTCATATGTAAATCCACTTGGATGGATAATTGATGTAAGTATGAGTCTTTGGTGATAGGAAGTTCATAGAGTCATGTACTTAATTGACAAATATGTTTGAAGATTCAGCATGAACTCAGGGGGAGCTTGGCCACTTCAGCACATATCAGATCTGCAGAATGTTTCTTCCACATGAGGAGAAAAGGAGGAGAGTGTTGGTTTTTGATCCGCCCTTTTCCCTTGATGTCAAAGGGGGAGAGTGACATGGTGTTTGAATGAAGAGAAGATAATGATGTCAAATATTTGGGAGAGTGACATGGTGTCTTAATGTATCTATCTGTTGTGGTAACCAAACACCATCATGGTTGCCATCAAGTCCAAAGGGGGAGATTGTTGGAAATATGATGCAGAGTGTTGTCCTTGATGGCAACCCACTAAATGAAGATGAAGACATGCGATTGTTGACATGTGTTGTCCTTGATGACAATCCACCTGATGAAGTTATGCTTGACTTGATGGACTTAGTAAATGATGTAAATCTGATGTGATATGATGTTTGTTGACAATATGATGCTAAGTGTTGTCCTTGAAATGCAACCCACTTGATGAAGATGATGAAAACTTACTTGATGAAGTTGTTCTTAAGAGAATGTGTTCCTGATGAAGAAAATATGATGTTTCTACAGTGTGTACAGAAGGCTATGAAGAAAGGATTTCAGAATGTACTCAAAGTATGATGAAAAAGAGTATGTCTCTTGGTATACGCGGATTGGCCTAGGGGAAGTCGCGTATGCACGCGAAAAAGAACGTGCCAAGTCGCGTATGGGCTAAAGCGCTCAAAAAGTGCAAAACCAAGGGTAACCACCATGGTATTGACCCATGGTATTGGGTAATGATCCGCCTAATTGACCCCGTCCAGGTAGTTTTGAGCTCATGGTATTGTTTTGGCCCATGGTATTAAAAAAGGGGCTCATGGTATTGAAAAAGGATAAACCTATATAAGGAGAACAAATTCATTATGCATAATAGGGGTGTGGTGCAAGATGTCTGAGCTTGAATGAATACTTCTCTCTGAAGTATATCTGAATGGAAAGGGTTACACTTGAATGATAAATCTGAATGTATGATGCACCAATGATGAAGAAGGGGATCTAGATCTGAATTGCTCTTTTATTTGCTAGATCTGATTATGGAAGGCTTAGATCTGTGATGAGGCGAGCATCTAGGCGAACATCTGTCTGAAGCAAAAGGGTAGATCTGAACTGAATATCTGATCTGATGAAGTATGCTGCTCTGTAATGATTGAAGATCTATACGCTTCTTCGCCGCGGAGGAAGCGCGTATATACGCGGCTTCAGCGAAGAGAAAGCGCGTATGCGCAATAAAATATACACTGAGGTATACGCTGGTTTGTGTGGATGGAAGCGCGTATATACGCGACATCAGTGAAGTGAAAGCGCGTATGCAAACTAGGGTTTGCTGAAGCAAAGGGTATGAAATATCTGATCTGTTCTGCTGTGTTTCTGCTATCTGATCTGTGTTGATAAGTATCTGTTGGTGATGTATGTTTGTGCTTAAAAGAATGGAAAGGGTCTAGTTTGGAAATATGATGAAATGTGGCCTGCAAGTGTTGTTCTATTGAAGTTGTTGGATCCAGTGTGAAAATTGATGAAACGTGGTCCAAGGTGGTGCTGAGGGTTGTAGCCTTCAGTCAGGGGGTCGTAGCTCCCTTCCAGGAGAGGCTGGTAAACGAGATCGGGGGGTCGTAGCTCCCTTCCAGGAGGGGCTGGTAAACGAGTCAGGGGGTTGGAGCTCCCTTCCAGGAGAGGCTGGTAAACGAGCGCAGGTGGGTGCCTGCGTGCTGGTCAAGTCTGCGCCAGCACATATGTTGTAACATGTTTTCTCTATAATAAAACATTGAAGGCTGAGCAACTGCAGCGGTGGTTTTCTCCCGACTTGGGTTTCCACCTAAAAATCCTGGTGTTCATGTGTGATGCTTTGTGTGATGGTTATTCTGTTCTTATTGCACATTTTTACTGCTTATTGAATATCTGATGAATAAATGATGGAATGGTTTAAGTGAAGATTTAATGACATATCTAAATCTCTGTGTATACGCTAGTTTCATAAAGGGGATCTGTGTATATACGCTAGTTTACTGAAGTAAAGTAGCGTATGGGTTTTGAGGAATGAAAAAGTAAAAAGATTTGATTATGCAGTAAATACTGATTCA